>PVKM010045631.1:0-11923 GCA_004027735.1 Carollia perspicillata
GCAGCCAGTGTCTCGGAAATGGCTTTGGAGATGGCCTGTGGCCCAGTGAGGGACTCCATGTCCACAGAGTTGACGAAGAGCACGTTGCAGGCTGGAAGAAACCCACCCAGGGAGAAGTCACGGGGGACGGAGTGGGTGGGGATGGTCCCCAGGCCCTCCCTTCAGGAAGAAGGTAGCAGACAATTTCTGGCCAACCTCAGGCCAAAGCATCTGCACCCAGAAATGCGGTGTGCCCGCCCAGAGACATTTAGGTCTGAGAGTGACGTCCAGTCTGCACCTGCAGGAGGCGACGGGGCAGAAAGGAGAGCAGGCCTGGCAGGGATCTGGTCTGGAGCGGCCACTCACCTGCCCCTTGCTTCAGCAGGTCAGTGGTTGAGTTGGCAGGGCCCGAGCTATTTTTCGATTCATCTGTAGGGTCTGAGACAAAAATTTAATTCAGCTAGTAATTCAAACTCTAAAACTGGAAAGAAGCCCATGTCTGGCTGGGCCTAAAGCGAGCTCTGAAAATAATTTGTGCAATGGATACTGCTTTTTGTATCAGGCCCTGGCCGTCGGCACACGTGTGTCCAGTTGGAAGGCACTGTAATTGCTCCCTGGCTGAGAGCTCTAGAGTCCAGCAGAGCTGGGCGCAGACCCTCAGCCCAGCACACGCTGTCTACAAAGGGACATGGCGGTGAAAGACGCATGCCACTGGGCCTCTGAGATGCCCCGTGTGCTGTGTCTGCCCAGGGCTGGGCACAAAGCACACCTTCAAGGGGCAGATGGTGGTGCTCTTCTGCACCGCCATCGTGCGCATCAGTACTCGCCTTCACGCATTCAACCACGGATGCAGCACGGTTATAATTTCAGTATTAAAAAGAGCTGAGTATCGTTTGCACCTGCACTTTCCAGACTTCAGTGTGCAGGCTTGTTAAAACACAGACTGCTGGGCCCCGCCCCCCGAGAGCGTGATCAGGTGGGGTTGGAGAACATTTACATTGTTACTGAGCTCTCGGAGGTGCTGATGCTGCTGGTCTCGGGATCATACTTTGAGGTCTACTAGTTTATACAATGTAAATATCAATTTTATCACTGCTGAACTACTTTGGTAAATTCTGTAGAAATATAATTTAATTAGTGTCTAAACCGTATGGTTAATAATGTTATTTAAGTTGTATTTGGCCTTTTAAGCTAATGATGGCAGTCAATTATCATTAATAATTCAATGAATCGAACTGGATAGATAGAAACTATCGAATAATATTGGAGGTTTTCTGTGTGGGCAAAACCCCAGAAGCTGAGAGAGAGAGAGAGAGAGAGGAGAAAGTCCCAGGGGCACTTCTGAATGTCCTACTATTGAACACAGAGGGTAGGGAGAAGGTACCTCGCTGAGCTTCCAGTTTCTAGACCTCAAGTTCACGGCCCAGTAAATCCCCTCGTGTGGGCCCTGTGTACTTGGGGCTGGGGAACAGAAGCCTCGGCTGTAATAGAAGCTATGCTGTGAAGAGCTCTGGGGTCCATCTGTCATCCTCCAAGGCTGGGACACCTCTGAGAGAAGCTGAAATCTCCTTCGTCCCCATGTTTCATTCAGATTCTCATCTGCTATGTCCCATGGCTCTTGGGTTCCATTCAAACTTTGCAATCAAAAGAGGGCTCGCTCTCCCCTATCAGCTCAATGTCCCCTCAGTCAGGGACCATCCTGACAGCCACCCACACTAGAAACTTGAGGAATATCTGACCATCCCCTTTCCTTCCGATGCCACAGAGAGCCCAGCCCGCTCTCCTCCAAGAGATCCCTCCCGTGCGCTGTCTCCCCTCCACTCAGACCAACCTCTCATCATGGACCCCCCACCCCGTGATCTAACACCGCCTCCCCCTCCTCCTCGCCCTCCCCTCGGCCCTGCCCACGGACACCCATCTCATCCTCTGGCCACGGTCCTCCCCACGACTGTCCCTGACTCCTAGGACCTCTTCTGGGATGAGGCTTACTCTGAGAATCCAATCTGAGTTTCTCTGGGGCTCCAGAGAATTTTCCAGAACAATCTGGCAAGTCAATTATGTATGTTCCCAGAGTTAAGCTTTTTAATAATCTTTTCCTTCTTTTTTTTAATAGAAGAAAAGGAGAGTGGTTTCAAGTTTCCCCAGGTTGGCAAAACGACCCCTATCCTCCCACCCTGGCCCAAGTGCTGGAGGGCTGGCAGGGCCGCGACACGGAGGCCCACGCAGGGGTGCGCTGGGAGAGGAAGGAGTGTCAGGTTCCTACCTCGGTTTGGAATGACCAGCTTACAGGGCAGAGCCAGTGGGATGATGGAGTGCTGGTAGACCAGGGCGGAGAGAGACCCTGCAGGGAGGGAGACAGCGTGTCAGGGCAGCTCGGCTGGAAGTGGGTGGGGGCGCCGAGGAAGCCCACCCGTGCCAGCTTGCCAGCCACAGTCTTCAGCTTCCTCATTCTCCTCCCTCATCCCACCAACAAAACTGAAAATCCACTCCCTCTTTGTTAGCAAGACTCAAGGGAGAAGATTCCAAAGGTTCACCCTACTAGTCGTAGGTTCCCTAACAGCTTTCCTTTCTAAAAAGTTAGTCCCAGCATCTCTTCCCAAGCCCTGCCAACTGCTGGCGCCCCTCTCAGAACAGTGGGTTCAAATCCCAGTAAGGTCACTTATTAGCTATGTGTTCTGGAATAAGCCTAACTTCTGGGAACCTCCACTTCCTCCTCTGTTAAATGGGACAATGGCACCTACCACGCAGGACTGTCATGAGACAGAAGTAATATAAGGGACCTAGACAGTGCCTTTCACACAGAAGGTGGTCAGTAAGGTTGTTACAGCTGTTAATCAGATTGCAACGATAACAAACCTCGGTGGGACAGGACAAACACAGAAAGCATTTTGGCAGAGTGAAGGGGCCGCAGCACTGAGGCAGGGACCACTGTTCGTTTCTCTGCTGTGTCTACGGCAAGGGGGACCAGCAGACCCTGAGGCAGGGGACCCTGGGACAAAGCCTGAGACCCCACGGGTCGACTGGGGAGAGAGAAGTAGGGGGCATCTCACCGAAGTTTGGCTCATTGGGGCACCCCTTGAGCTTGACCCCCCTGGGGCCGGTCTCTATCAGGAAATGTCTCACCAGCTCGTGGGTCATGTCCCCTGGGGTGAAAAGGAAGAAACAAGGATCAGTCATTTCTCACGGTGTCCGCCCACCAGCCCCAACACGGCTTCCTAACCTCTCCCATGTGCAGGGCTCCGACAGGAGGAAGTGCGCACAGATAATAGGGACAGAACCCCGGGACGGAGAGGCCATGACTCTCCCCACCCCTCCAGGAAACACAGCACAGAGTCCTGATAACTGGGCCTCCCAAGTCTCTGACCCCCGCCACCACCAAGCCCAAGACTCCCTCTGCCGAAGCGTCTGATGGGGGTGGGAGGGACGAGCTCCGGTGGGAATCAGAGACCTGCCACACGCCCAGGCCCTTCTGGCACCTTGGGGTTTGGAGAGACCGTCCCCATCACCTAGTCCCAAGGCCCGGCTCAAAGAGACACCGTTACCCTTCTTGTTCTGCTGCATGATGGTCGGAGGGGGAGAAGACACCTTCATGGCCAGCCCGTAGGCCCCGCGGAAGGAGTGACTGTCACGGATGATGAAGGCCCCCGGCTCCTGGTCCTTCAGGAGTGCGATGGCTGGAAGGGGAGGGGAGGAGGAGAGAAGAGGACATAAGGAAGTGCTGGGGCTGGCGCTCCTGAGGGCTCATTCTTAGGTGGCAGGAGATGCTTTAAAGTGAGAGCTCCAGCGCCCCCGGGTCTCTACACTAGAGTCGGCCAGCTTTCTCTGTAAATAGCCGGATGTAAATACGCCAGGCTTTGCAGTCGTGTGGTCTCTACTGCAACGACCCGGCTCAGCTGTTGTAACACACAAGCAGCCACAGACAGTACATCAATGAGCAGATGTGGTTGTGTTCGATGGCACTGTAGTTACAAACACGGACAGCAGTCTGATGTGACCCGGGGCTGCAGTCATCGGCACCCTGTCCTGTCTCCACACCGGCTTTTCCTGGGGGCCTCAGGTGGTCTCATCCCCAGCCCCATAATCCCAAGTCTGTTTTTTCTATAAAGTGTACAACAGTCTCCCACATCATGCAGATGGGGAGCTAAAGTTTCCTGTTATCTTGGCCAGGCTTGTACTTTGCCCAGGAAACCAAGACTTGGCTGGTTTTAAGGATCCTTCAAAGGAGCGTCTACACTCCCTGCTTTGCTCTGCTCTGCCCCTGTCCCCCACCACAGGGACGGCTCTCCTGCCCGACCTTGATCCCAGCCCCTCTCTGTGACCACCACGTACTGCTTTGGGAGGAAGGAGTCTACTTAAATTTCTTGCCCAGGGAAGGCCCGGTGGGCAGCAGCCAGCTGTGACTACGGACACATTCCAGGGCCCCCCAGCACTCACCCTGCTCTCTGGAGATCTCAGGCTTGTACCAATACTTGGAAGTGTCCTGGACAAATTTCACTTTAGCCCGGGTCTCAGGGCTGTTGTCTAAAGCAGGAGAAGAAAAGCGTCATGGGTTAAATTATGTTCCTCCACCCCAAAGAAATGTAGGGGTTCTCACCCCCAGTACCTGTGAATGTGACCTTATTTGGAAATGGAGTCTTTGCAGATGTGGTCTAATTAAGATGAGGTCATGCAGGATTAGAATGGGCCCCAGTCCAATATGACCAGTGTCCTTATAAGAGAAGGAGAGAGAGCACAAGGAGAGCGCGTCATGCAAACTTGGAGGCGAAGACTGGAGAGATGTGTCTACAGCCAAGAGACACCAAGCGCTGCCAAGGAGAGGCTGGGAGAAGGGCCTGGAAGAGACTCTCCCTCAGAGCCTCGGGAAGGAACCAGCTCTGCCAGCACCTTGATTTTGGACTTCCGGCCTCCACTACCGTGAAAGGACAAACACTGCTGTCTTCAGCCACCAGGTTTGCAACACTTTGTTATGCTGTCCTAGGACATTAACCCAGGGAGTTAGTGTCCTCAAACATCATCAGAGTGTGGCTAAAAGGGACCTTGAGCAGCTCTGTCATCCTTCCCGTCGCAGCCAGCCATGGTGTGTCACAGAGCTGCCACCACCTGAGAGCCGGCACAGCATTCTCACTGAGCCGACGGAAGCCCAGCCCCAGCCCGGCTCCCTCTTGCTCTGGAAGATTCAGGCCACACCCTTCCTGCAGCTTCTCCCGCAGGCTAAGGCACCCGGCCTCTAGCCCCTGCCCCCCAACCTGATCAGAAGGGTCTTGAGGACCAGGAGAAAAAGACGCAGTTCATTCCACTTTCCCCCAAACACCTCCTCACTCCCTGTGTGGAAATCCTGGGTCTGGACCACACAGGGCACAGAGTCACTTCTGCTCTGGGACCGGGAAGGGAGGCTTGGCCTCAAACTTGGGAGCCATCCCCTGCGTGTCGCGTACCCTACTTCTCTGGCAGACACTCTGCCCCACCAGACCCTCTGCAGACCCACGATGATTTCATAGAACGTTAGGTTCTAGAAGGACCTCTGAGAGTACCTGGTCCAACCACTTAACTTTACACGTGAGGAAAGTGAGGTTCAGAGAGGGTGGGTGACCTGCCCAAGCCCATAGGGTGAACCTTTCTATGGTTAACTGAATGGCTTTGGAAGACCTGCCCGGGTGAGAAGACACAGCAGCCATTTCAGCGCCGGCTACACCACATCTTCCTGGCTAGGCATTAGGATACGTGCCCCTCACTCCCTAACCTCTTCTCTCATCCTTTGGCACAAAAGAAAACAAAGAGGAAAAAAGGAATGTTCCAGTTGTGCCTGTTTCCACTCCCTTCCTGAGAGAGGCAGGAGTGGAGGGAGTCTGCACTACTGATGCTGTAAAACTCAGAGCGCCCAGACCAGACAGGGGTCGGGGTGTGTGTCCAGGACTCAGTCCATTTCAACATGGCACTTAAACTCTGCTAGGTTTCTGGGGTCCGTCTCTGGAGGACAGTGAGGGGCCAGGCCAGCTCCTTTCCCGGGCAGCCGTGCACTGAGGAGGGCCCCTAGGCTAGGCAGCTGGGCCTCGCGACCTCGCAAGCTGCCTCTCTCTGCTCTGAAGGCCCAGCCCCATTGAGGCCGGGCCCATCTAATGAGCTGTCAGGGGCGGCTGCAGCCTCATGTGCCTTCCTGTGTTGACTCCAATGGCTATTTTAAGCAGGGGAGATGGTGGGAAACAGGAAATGTCCCAACTACTAGAAATTTTGCATCCTCTGAAGAGAGGGGCTGGGAACCAGATGTCTCTGGTGGGCAGCAGGAAGCAGGGGCGTGCAGGGTCGCCGTCAGTGTCCCGGCTTGGCCGGACCTTGTAGCAACACACTGAGAATCTGGGCAGCTGGGACCCACTCCGGGCTGCCCAAGACTCCCTCAGCCTTCCCAGAATGCCTCACAGCCCCCAGGCCCCCTCTGCACACAGGCAGGTTCCAGGTCTGGATGAGGAGCTGCCGATCAGCTGAGGCCTTGACCTCTGCGTCTAGATAACGAGCCCTCGGAGTGGAAGCGAAGAGGCAAGTTCTGCTGAAGAGTGAAGAATTCAGCGTGCAGAATTCAGCGTGCAAACCTGCCAGGGCCTCCACGAAGCCGAGTTGGTAGAAACTGGACCCCGGTGAAAGGCCCAACCCTTGGCCTTGTCCCGTATCACATCTGGTGGCCAGATCTATGCACTGCGTGTGCACAGTGGGGATCAAAAGGTGAGAACTAAGGGCTGGCAAAGGAATGAGGGCCCAGGTTCGGATGACAGATGGTCACAGTTATGCTGTACCACCATACCTCTCAAGCTAGGGGAACATGATAGAACAACGCCCATCATGCTTTAAGAGCACTGGTTTTGGGGTAGCATGGGCCTGGATTGGCAGCCTGGCTCTGCCACTTATGAGCTGTCTGGCCCTGGACGAATGGCTGAGCCCTCCAAGCCTGCTTCTTCACGGACAGCTGTGAGGACCAATGAGATACGACGTAGCTCAGAGCCCGGCGCACAGCACATGCTCAACAAATGGTAGTGGCTGTGACCAGCGTAACACTCACGCTGTCATTATGATTATGTTCCCCGTCAGCATCAGCAGAGCACCCACAGCTACCACCACGTTTACTCCGAGGACGCCTCCAGCCCCCTTCACGCACATTAGGCGTCTGAGGCCCATGTGTCAGCCACCCGCCCACAGTCGTCTGCCAAGAGGATGCCAGAACAGAGAGCAGGACAGACCCCCTAACTGGTGGGCTTCGTCTGTCGGCAGGAGACACGGAGTGAAGAGGAGGCCCACCTGGCATGGAGTACTTGGAGAAGTCTGGCAGAGTGTGTGAGAAGGAGACGGTGCTGCCGCCACTGGGACTGGACATGCCACTGGTGACAGGCGAGGAGGACACCTTCCCATTGACGGTGGCGTAGTTGGGGAGGCTGCCCGCTCGGTCTCCCATGGACATCCTCCACTTCTCTGGCAAGGCCGGTGTTGGACTCCCTTGCCGGAAGGCTGCTGAGTCCGGCGAGGGGGAGGTGGCGGGGCTGCTCAGGCCAGGGTAGTAGGCAGGGGACACGGGGAAGGAGGGTGTGGAAGGAGCCTGGTAGCCAGAGGCACTGCTCTGCCGGGACAGCGTTGGTCTCCGGTCCTCGGGGGTGGAGTAGCCGCCATAGGCCACGTGCCGGTCCAAGCTGGGGCTGCCGGGAACCACAGATCCAGGCCCTCCAAGGTGACGGCCCAGGCTGGGGCTTCCGGGGCTAGCTATTGTGTTGCCATGGAGATTGGAGGCCAAGTTGCCCTGGTGGGCTCCAGGGTGCCGGCCCAGGCTGGGGCTCCCTGGAGTGGTGGCCACACTGCCATGGAGGCCTGAAACCTGATGGGTCCCAGGGTGCCGGCCCAGGCTGGGGCTTCCTGGAGTGGTCGCTGCACTGCTCTGGGGACTAGAAGCAGCATTACCATGGAAACCAGTTCCTGGTGGGCCCATTACCTGGCGGTGGCTCAAACTAGGGCTGCTGGGGGCAGCCATGCTGGGGTTGACAGCTCGGCGGCCAAAGCCAGGACTAGGAGGAGTGTTGGTGCCCACTGTCCTGTGGCGTGCCTGAGGGCTCCCGGGTACCGTGTGGACAGCGGCTACATTGAACTGAGACCGGGCCTGGCTTTCTGGGGAGCCGAACTGCTGGAGCGAGGGGTCAGGGCTGCTGTAGCTGCTGCCCACGGCTGGAAGAGGAGAAGAGCTCTGGTAGCTTCTCTGAGCCGAAGGGCTGGGCTGGCCCAGGCTGCCGGAGCGGAAGCCAGAATCCAGCAGAGGTTGGGTGGGCGTCCGGGGGCCCTGGTCACTGCTCTCCCCTGATGGGAAACTCCCCACTGAAGTGCTAGAGAGAGAAAGGGCAGATCATGTCAGCAAACGGTTTTAATGAAGAACAGGCTTTCAGTGAACACTCAGACCTCCCTCCCACCACCAGCAACAACAGTGAGTTCCGCTTGCCCTTAGAAGAGGAACACCAAGGTTTTCACGTCACCCTGCGGAACCATCCGAGGAAGAAACTGAGGCTCAGACGGGTTACCAATAGGATGGCGATCACATGGCTCATAAAAGACCAGGGTTTCGGGTCTGGCTGTGCCTAAGCCCAAAGCACGTGTTCTCCCCGCTATGCTGCTCGGGCTCCGGCACCCGCCGTCAGCGTGCAGAGCTCTCTTTCATTGAGACTGAAGACGACTGAATCTAATGAGCACAATCAGTGAACAAATCAACTAGAAACAGAGTCACAGATGCAAAGGACAACCTGACAGCTGTCAGAGGGGAGGGGGGTCGGGGAGCTGGGCAAACCAGGTGAAGGGATGAAGGAAAAGAAACTCGCGGACACCTGTGTGGTGATTACCGAGGGAAAGGGGGCTTGGGGGAGGCAGAGGAGGGAACGGGGGGACAAATGGAGATGGAAGGAGACTTGACTTGGGTGGTGGACACACAACACAACACACAGATGACGTGTTACAGAATCGAACACCTGAAACCTATATAACTAACCAGCATCACCCCAATGAATGCAATAAAATAAAAAGAAAGAAACTGAAGGTGGCTGTCCTCTTGTCGACTCCAGGATCACTGAACCCTAGAGAGGGGCTCAAACCACCTGGATCCTGTTCGTCCTGGAAGTGTCCCCACTTTGATTCAGTGTCCCCAGGTGTGCCATCATTATCTTTAAATGTTGAGAGTGTCAGAATTGGGCTTACATTCCTGGGTTGCTCTAAAAATCCAAGACAAGGAAGTCTCATAGGATTTCTCAGCTCATTACAAAGTCTGCTTTCCAGCCATCGGATCTAGCTACTAATGGAGCAAGCTGCCTCGCATAGTAATGAGACTCCCATCACTAGGAGCATTTAAGCAGAGGCTGACTGATCTCTTGACCTGAATGCTGTGAAGGGACTACCCTCCAAAGGAAGGTTAGAGGAGATGAGCTCGGAAGTCAAACCCAATTCTAAGACTGGGGAAATTCAGCTCAGAGGAGACTGTACACGGGGGAATAACCAAAATCAAAGGTTCTACTGTGAAGTTAAGTACAAGTCCACAGAGAAGTATAATGCAATGGCTTGTGAGTTGGGAAACCTGGATTCTGCTGCTAGTTTTCCCATGTGAAAAAAAAATGAGGGGGCTGGGTTAGATGACCCTGATTCTTTCCAGACACAAACTGCTATCCCTCGATGACATGGCAGGAGAGACAAAGGTTGGCAGGGACCGTGCGTAAGCAGCAGCTGCAGGGTGATGGCAGGGAGGCTCTGCACCAGGGGCCCCGAGGGGCGGGGCGGCTCCGTACATAAGATGATGGGCCAAAGCCTGCAGCTGGAGACTGGAAGGATTCTCGAGCCTGGGTCAGATAAGTCCGGGTCCCTCGGGTGATGTGTGTGTGGGGGGGGGGGGGGGGGAGATCACGCAAGAGGCAAAGGCAGGGAGAAGTCAGGGGCCAGGCCAGGCCAAAGTCTGCCTCACGTTGCAGAAGGAGTCAGAGCAGAGTGGCCACTCCCTGCGAGAAATAAGCTGTATTCTGAGGAATGGGAGGACGTGTCAGGCTGAGTGGGGCAGCGTGGGTGGGGGACACCGAAACAGAGTTCTGTCAGGTTGATCCCAGAGGAGAAATGCTAGCATCCTAAACCCTGGGGAGAGCTAAGACTACAGCTGGAGGGTGTGAGTGAGAAGCAGTGAAAACTTGCTAATGTCCGGGCTCTCTGAGCACCAGCAACGGGGGTTAGCAGTGGCAGAGGAACCCTTTCCTTAGACGGCCATACCCTCTGCCCAAAGGCAGACCTCCCAAGACATGGAGCTGTCTGCTCCATCAGGAGACTGGGAGCGGGGCAAGGTGGACTGGGGTCCATGCTGGGCTTGAGGAGCCAGAATTCTCAGAATTCAGGCAAAACTGCCTTTGCTCCCCTAGCCGCCTGCCCTGGCCTGGGAGGGGGCACCCTGCATCGGGCCAGTGAAGGATTTCCAGCCCATGAGGGGCCTGTGGAAATGTGAGGAGGTAGCTGGAGCAGTTTCAGTGCCCGGGGACCCCAGGATGTGGCGGGGAGTGGATGTGGGGCGGGGTAGTCAACGGCAGAGTCTCCCCATCCTGGGGGCCAGTTCCTCTCCCACACCTGCCACCCTATGCCCTGCCTGGGCTGACCTCAAGCTCCCTCCCCTATGTCATCTTCCCTCTCCCTATCATAAAAGCCCACCCCGAGCCCAGCAGCTTCTCCCTGCACCCCAAATATGGGCCCCTTCAGAGCCCTCCCCTGCCCAGTTCCAGGTTCTCCTCTGTCTGACCCGGTCAGAATGACAGCCACGCATCCACAAAGACATCTCTCCTTGCTCCCCACAGTGACCCTCCTCACCTGCAGCCTCGAGCCCTCAGCCATCCACACCCCTCAGCCCTCTGTCCTGGCCATGCTGTCCTTCTAGAAAGCCCTCTTCCTCCTGCCTCACCTTTCAACAGCATGTTCAACCTTCTGGCCTCACCACAAACACCTCCAGCCCCCAGAAATCCTCCCTGCATCTCCAGCCAGGAATCACGGCCCCCTGCTCTGAGCTCTGAGAACTTGACTGATGGGTCTGCTTTGGGCACATCTGACTCATCCTGTGCCGTGCACCGTAACCCAGGCCTGGAGGACAGGAGGCAGAGGGGTGGGCTTCCACCAGATGCCTTCGGTCTGAAACCTATTTCTGCTACTGTTTAGCTGCAGGGCTGTGAGCAAGCTACTTTGCCACTCTGTGCCTCAGTTTCTACTTCTGGAAAGTGGAGATGATGAAAGTACTTACCTCATAGGATTGTCGTGAGGATTAAATAAAATAATCACAGGAAGCATTTAGCAAAGTCCCTGGTGCAGAGGAAGCACTCACTACTAGCGGTTATGATGGTGGAATTGAATTCAGCCCAGGGATTAGAGCTCCCACGGACTGTGGCACTCAGGCGACACTTGCTCTCTCAAAGCTGGTTTTCGAGGGACAGCAATCTGGACTTTATTTCTGCCTGCCCACACCCTGAGTGGATCCAAGGGGCCTCGCCCATGCTGTCCCAGGCCTGGCTCCTCTCCCTCACTCCTCACTCACCTGTCAGCGCTGAGGATGGGGCTGCTGGTGGAGAGGGGGCTAGGAGAGACGAAGGAGCCACCCAGAGCCCCGTTCCTCACGGGTGTGTCGTGGCCATAGGCCTGGGCAGCTGGGGCGCTGAAGCTCTTGGACTCAGGGTCCTGAGTTCGAGGCCCAGCCACCGCCGTCCTCACCACCGACTCGACGTAGCTCCTCGGCTCTAGAAGGGGCCAGGAGACAGAGATTTAGCACAGAGCTGTAGGACGAAATGCAGATCCTCTCCAGGGTCCAGCTAGCGGGGTGGACAGCCCCAAACGGACAACCAAGCACACCAAGGGCACTTCTGGGGCTCCTGCCTGCTCATGCCCACCCCTCCTCCCAGCATCCTGCAGAAGCTGGGGAACC
>PVKM010045632.1:0-11919 GCA_004027735.1 Carollia perspicillata
CCACCCACACTCCCCGCCTTTAGTTCATGTCCATGTGTCATAAGTTCTTTAGCTTCTACATTTCCCACACTACTCTTGCCCTCTCCCTGTCTATTTTCTCCCCACCGTCTATGCTACTTATTCTCTGTACCTTCTCCCCACCCTCTCCTCCCACTCCCCTGTTGCTAACCTTCCACATGACCTCCATTTCTGTGGCTCCGCTCCTGATTTAAGTGTCCAGTTATTTTGCTTTTGTTTTTGGTGTGGATGTTAATTACTGTGAGCTTGCTGTCCTTTCTCTGTTCCTGTTTTTTATCTTCTTTTTCTTAGATAAGTCCCTTTAACATTTCATATAATAAGGGCTTGGTAATGGTGAACTCCTTGAACTTGACCTTATCTGAGAAGCACTTGATCTGCCCTTCCATTCTAAATGGAAGCTTTGCTGGATAGAGCAATCTTGGATGTAGGTCCTTGCCTTTCAAGACTTGGAATACTTCTTTCCAGCCCCTTCCTGCCTGTAAGGTCTCTTTTGAGAAATCAGCTGACAGTCTGATGGGAACTCCTTTGTAAGTGACTGTCCCCTTATATCTTGCTGCTTCTAGAATTCTCTCCTTCATTTTAACCTTGGCTAATGTAATTATGATGTGCCTTGGTGTGTTCCTCCTGGGGTCCAACTTCTTTGGGACTCTCTGAGCTTCCTGGACTTCCTGGAAGTCTATTTCCTTTGCCAGATTGGGGAAGTTCTCCTTTATTATTCATTCAAATAAGTTTTCCACTTGTTGCTCTTCCTCTTCCCCTTCCGGTACTCCTATAATTCGGATGTTGGAACTTTTAAAGGTGTCCTGGAGGTTCCTAAGCCTCTCCTCAATTTTTTGAATTCTTGTTTCTTCATTCTTTTCTGTTCAGTTGTTTCTTTCCTCCTTCTGGTCCACTCCATTGATTTGAGTCCCAGTTTTCTTCCCATCTCTATTGGTTCCCTGTGCATTTTCCTTAATTTCACTTATCAACACCTTCATTTGTTCATCTAATTTGCGACCAAAATCAACCAAATCTGTGAGCATCCTGATCACCAGTGTTTTGAACTGTGCATCTGATAATTTGGCTATCTCTTGGTCACTTAAAAGTATTGGCTCTGGGGCTCTGAGCTGTTCTTCTGTTTGAGTGATGTTTGGTCAGGTGGCGCCTGTTACCTATGTGTGGCAGAGCATTAAGTGTTTACCAGGGCGGGGCAACCTCGTCGCAGGGTTGTGACGCTGTCTGTGGGGGCGGGGTCAGAGAGGGAACAATAGTGCCTGTTCCACGCTCTCTCAGATGTCTGTCCCCTCTGCTGCCTCCCACAAGTGCCTAGTTTATCTGCGTGCGAATGTGTGTCCATGGTAAGCCAACCGCCCTACGTGCTCTGTTCGTCTCCTCTCTGAGTCTGGGGTCTGTAAGCTCCGCACCACCTACGCTCCCCGGCGCTCCCAGGTCTGCCAAATACTGCCTTTTCCTGCTGCGTTCCCGCTCCGCCGACTGCTGATTCTGCCCCTCTCACTGGTCTGGTTGAATGGTTGTTGGACTTCCATAGTTCAATTTTCTGTGTTCTGGTTGTGTTATTGTTTATAAATATTTGTTGACCTTAATCTTGGTTGTGCAAGGAGGTATAGCGTTTCCACCTACGCCTCCATCTTTGCCGGAAGTCTTTTTTTTTCTTTAGAGAGTAAAGTTTTCATTCGCTCTCTAAGAGAGGAGAGGGGTGCAGTGTGGAGAGATACACCAGCACTGAGGGGATGGGGGCTTTGAGCTTTTATTGGATTATAATTGGATTATAGAAGAGTGGGGAAGGGTTGCTGATGTGTGGCCCTTGGGCAATTCAGGGCATTGCAACACAGGAGGTTTTGGGTGGTTTTGTATAAGCTGCAGTTTGCTCCAGTGTTATCTCTTGCCTGTGCCTGTGGTGGGATAGTTAGCCACGTTCTGTACTTGCTTTCCAGTAATTTCCAGTCCTGGGGACACAAGCTCAGAAGAATAAAATGGAAGTCATATTTAACAAGGTCATAGGCCTGCTCTGCAAATGGTGCCACAATAGCAAATGGGGCTGGGTTTATCCTTTCATTCCCCCTCTGGTTTTAAAATGGATTTATTTTTTTTTTAAGATTTTATGTATTTATTTTTAGAGAGAGGGGAAAGGAGGGAGAAAGAGAGAAACATCAATGTGTGGTTGCCTCTCCATGTGGCCCCACTGGGGACCTGGCCTGCAACCCAGGCATGTCCCCTGACTGGGAATTGCACCATTGACCCTTTGGTTCGCAGCCCACGCTTAATCCACTGAGCTATACCAGCCAGGGCAAAATGGATTTATTCTTAATGACTTGTACCAGTTTTGGTTTTGGGGAGTAGGGATGAAGGTCTCTTCTTCTGTAACTACTTCAGGCTGGTTAGGACTATAGAGCTGTTCCTGCCTGTGGGTCTGAGTTTGGGTCATTAAGGGGAAGAGGGTGGAATAGGACAGCCCAGAAAGCAAGAACTGTAGCTAAATACAGTCTGTGGAGGGAATCTCCCAGAGCCTGGACACTCCATTGAGTGAAGGATATGAGATATTTGAGGAGATGTGGCCTAAAAATAAAAGTAAAGAAAAAGGCTGCTGTAGATCATCCTAGGAAGGGAGTTAGCCAGGAAAACCAGGAGCAGATATTGGCCTTAAAATCCCCAAAAGGGAGAGGCAGAGCAGTAGGCTCTGTATGGCTGACACTGTATGAGTAGTTCTCAATAATTCCAAGTAAAAGAGTGAAAGAAAAAAATTAAACATTAGCTTGGAAGAAAACTAGAAAAATTAGGATTCAGTTTGTGAGTGATAACTGAACATTGTGATTTCCATTGGAACACAATTTCTCTCCCTAAAATCACCCTCATTTTATCAAAGAGACTACATTAAGTCCAGTTCAGTTTGGCCAGATTATTTGCATGGACACAACAAGAAAATTGATCATATAGCCTCTTTCAAATCTGCTTTGCTGGAATTTTCACAGAGAACCTTCAGATTGAGCTTTGGTCAGCCCTTCAGGGCACATAAACCAAGCCCCACAGTTGTCATGTGGCTTTGCCTGCAACACCTACAGGTTTGGGTGCATTCCTCAAGTTCTTGAGGTCTCCAAAATGTCTTTAGATTCTTTTCTTGCCATCTTTCAGGAATGCAGACTTCATTCCTTACATGCAAAGACTGCCACAAACCACGTGACAAAGCAAGGTATAAGGCCATTTCTCCAAGGGGCTCTTATTGGCTTCAAAGTTCAATCTTAATTCCTTAAAGCTTTCTGGTGACATCCAGAGTCCAGGCATGACCCTTTTGATCATGACATCCAGACAAAGACTTGGTTAATAAAACCTCATTTGGAAACTGGTGCTATTATAAACAGTACAGATTCATATTGGGTTTGTGCAAATAAAGATATTGTCATGAAAATAATACTCACTCATTAAAAGTTGCCAAATTCTGAAGGAGGTAGGAAGAAAAAAGTAAATGTTTCAATATTGCTTATAAGCATAAAACTTGCAAATGGTCCTAGGAGAAAAAAACAAGTTTCTTTATATCTGGAAAACAAAAAGATTTAAAATTAGTATATTTTGAACAAAGTCATAAGAATAACAATTATCTTTAGTTCATTTAGTCCCATTCGACCAATTTTGTTTTTCTTGATTATTTGCCAGTATTTTAATGAATCCAGTTATTTCTTAGGATTTTATAAATCTTTACTTTAAAGATATGAGCTGCTTAGATACCTGCAATTTAGAGTAGGTCAGAGTCCTTTTCATGAACCTATCCAAAGATATACTTCCAAATGTATTAGAGTAAAACGACTGTTTATAAATGACCAAATTTAAAATAACATGGTTGTAGATTTGATTAAAATGCAATTGACAAAGAAGTTTCCTTTTCTGTAAGATATATTTCAAGATAATA
Organism: Carollia perspicillata; assembly: GCA_004027735.1. Lineage (NCBI taxonomy): Eukaryota > Metazoa > Chordata > Mammalia > Chiroptera > Phyllostomidae > Carollia > Carollia perspicillata. Next base: position 3,920 of record PVKM010045632.1, read on the forward strand.
TCTTGATAATTACTATGAAATAACATAAAAGAAAAATATAAAGTCCATATTTTTAGATTTAACACACAATCTTAATATGTATAAAGAATGAATAGTATGCAAGGTTTTAAAATGTTGTATAGGACTTATTGGAAGTGTGCACTGAGCATTGGAAACAATTTCTAAATTCCCAGTGTGTGGGTTACAAATACCCAGAGTACCACTGCTTGATGTTCTCAGAGGGATCTATCAATCTCGACTTCTCCAGTGTCATTGACAGGACACCTGTTACCCCTGAGAGCTGCCTGTTTGAACTTGATTCTGAATCTTTGCAAGTTCCTTCCTGGGGCAGATTGAAATTTGTGGAAACACTATTTTGATAAAAATATATGTATACAAATAAAATAGTATTATTATTTTGTTTAGAAAAGTTTTCCATGTAATTTCAAGCATATTAAATAGGCCTAATTAGTTAGAAAACTTCTCTTTCTTAAGGAGGGAGAACAAATCCTCCAGGTATTCCAGGGGCCCACTGGAATAACTCAGTCACTTCTCAGTTTTTAAAACTTAAACTTTGGGCCCTGGCTGGTGTGGCTCAGTGGATTGAGCGCCCGCTGCAAACCGAAGGGTCACCAGTTCGATTCCCAGTCAGGGCACATGCCTGGGTTGAGGGCCAGGTCCCCAGTGGGGGCCAGGTGAGAGGCAACCACATATTGATGTTTCTCTCTCTCTTTCTCCCTCCCTTCCCCTCTCTCTAAAAATAAATAAATAAAATCTTTAAAAAAATAAAACTTAAACTTTGGGAAGGTTGTCAAATATACTTAACCAAAAGATTGTAATATAAATTTTTACAAAATAATACACTTTGTTGGTAATAACCTTAAAAGACATTACTCAAAGTTAAAACTCATTTTAATATTAAAAATTTTGTCTATAACATAGGATTCTGCTTAATAAATTAAGATACTTAAAATATCTTTAGGCCCATAAAATATTACACACTAATTATGCCATCTGGAGGCAGGAAAAATACACAAACACATATCAAGTAAAGACCACACACATGAAGACTGAACACAAAATGATTATACACATAATTTGAATTACTAATTATTGTAGAGAAAGCATAAGATTTCCCTAATTTGCTTTCAACAAATTTTAAGAAGACTGGAAAGGGGATGGAAGGTTCTAAATGTCAAGCAAGAAGACCTATTGAGACTCTCCTTAAAAGCTTTGGAGACTGTTAATAAGTAGTGAAAAGGAAATAAGAGTTTTGGCTCCAAGGAACTGAACAACTGTGCGGCAGGAAAAAACCTGGCTGGGCAGGACTGCTTTGGCCCCTTGAAAGGTCAGAAACCTGGTAACCGTAGTTATATTCTCCAGATGGAAATTACTTTAGAACAGCGTATTTTCTGGTTGGTGGAAATTACATATATATTTAGTATGTATTTTCTGAAACTTTTTAAATATAAAAGAAGTACATGCTTCTTCTAAAAATGTCAAATAGAAGTATAAAGTCAACAGCAGAGTTTACACCTTTCCCTACCCAACAGGTACCTAGTTAACAGCTGTGTTGTAGATCCTCAAATGTCCCTTCCAACTCTGAAATTCTGCCTAAATCTCTTCCAACAAGAACCACTGACTTTTATAAACACCTAGCCAGCCTCTCAAATGTGTGGTTCCTTGACTATCCTGTGCATCTCTTCAACTCAAGCGGGAGTCTCCAGAATTTAAAAACCTTTGAATATGCCCTGGCTGGTGTAGCTCAGTGGATTGAGCGTGGGCTGTGAACCAAAGGGTCTCGGTTTGATTCCCAGTCAGGTCACATGCCTGGGTTGCAGGCCAGGTCCCCGGTGGGGCCGTGTGAGAGACAACCACACATTGATGTTTCTCTCCCTCTCTTTCTCCTTCCTTTTCCCTCTCTCTAAAAATAAATTAAAATAAATAAAATATTAAAAAAAAAAAAAACAAACCTCTGAATCTAGGGATCCAGGGCTGGTGGGAAGGGAAGAAACAGTCATCACCAGTTTCTTCTCAAAGTAAACCGCTAGCTGTTAGAATTTAATTTTTGTGCCTACAGAGGTCCTTAAAAACAAGGCCCAGCTTATCGCTATGTATAAACTATTACAGACAGTCCATTATACGCCGAGGTCTCCCGCATTGCCTGCGTACATTTTTTCGCAAAGGGATGCCAATTTCTCTTGCGATCATACAGTCCAAGCGGCCTTGTGGAGCCCTGCGGGACCCCAAGCCAGGACTCTGGGCGGTGCACCCTCTGGTATTTCTCTGCAGGCGCCTGCGCACAGCGACCCTCCCGTCACTCCGGGGCAAGAGGCGGGGGCAGCCGGGAGAAAGAAAAACTGCGGGCGAAACCGGGCCAAACCCAGAAATTACCCGGATGTGGTCTGCGCGCGCGCATGCTCAGTGTCTTCTGGACAAGTTGGCAGCAACACCTCGGCCCTGGTCGTCGTCGCCGCTGCGGTAACGGAGCGGTCGGGTCTCGGAGCCCGCGTTGCACCCTCCCGCTCTTCTCCGGAGGCCCTTCCCGCCTTCCCCTCGGCTCTGCGGCTGCTCAGGGGACTGGAGCCGGTGAGGGGAGCCGGGCGCCCCGCGAGAGAGGCACCCCCGCGGTGGGGCGGTCCGGGAGCTCGAGGCGGCCCGGCCCGCGCGGGCAGCGGCGCTGCGCCGAGGAAGGGCGGCCTGGCACGGAAGCCTTGGGGCGGGGGCCGAGGAGCGCTCCTGGCCGCCGGGGGCAGCGACTGGCCCGGTGCCCTCGTGGACTAACCCCGGCGGGAGAGGGACCTCCCCATCGCCTGCGCCCAGGTAACGAGCCATGTTCTCTCCCCTTCCCATGGCCAGCCCGCGAACCCCTCCCGCGGCTTCCCCGCCCCGGGGCAGGCTCCTTGCGGCAGCGGGGAGCGCGCGTGTGGCCAGCGTGGTCCCTCGCCAGGCCACTGTGCTTCGAGTCCCTCTGCTACGGGGTTTGTCCTCCAGTCCCGAGCTCCCGTCACAGTTTGTCGCAGAATGGAGTTAAACTCGAAGAGGGACTCCCTCCGCGGCTGCCGCTCCTCTTTGTTGTTCTTGAGTAGTTTCACACTGTCCGCTGGGGCCGACTCCCTGGGTCTGCTGCAGAGGTTGCCTTAGGTGGCTAAACGCAAGTCGTAAGTGGTTTGTGTTCATTTCTTTTCTCAAGCAAATTTTTGTTTACTCTTTGTCCCTTAATTTCTTTTCTTGGTTGTGTCATTCTAGTTTATGTTCTGGCTTTGATTTGTTTACTTGCATTTCGAGTACTGTGGGTGATGGCGGCATGCGGGAAACAATCTTAGCACCTGACCATACCTTCCCCCAGTCCCTAAGGAAAAATAAAAGACATAGTGTACCTTACTGCTCAGGACTCCAAACACTGGGTGTGAAATTGGTGGAGGATGGAGGGCTGTGGCTCCACCCCTTCCCCAAGCTAGATTTTCAAAGAAATGGGTGTGTTTAGTTAACATGAAGGTTTCTTTGTGGGCTTTAAAAATGCCATTGAAGGTTTCTTTGTGGGTTTTAAAAATGCTATTGAAGGTTGGTAGTTATTTTTCCCTTGAAAACCCAGTAAATTTTTTAAGCAAATAATTTGTTATTTATTTATTTTGAATTTAGTTTCTTAATTCCTTTAGTTTTTGCACCATAGTTTGAGGTGAAACTGCTTGTGATATTTAGGAATAATAAATATGAGATAATGTGGAATCAACTTAATTACTCCGAATTGACTTTCTAAAGGCTTGTAGTCTTGGTTAATTTTTGTTTAACAACCTTTGTCTTTCGACAGAATTAGCATCCTTTTAGTCTCAGTAGAAGTCTGTCCGGGTGTTTGAAAAGTAGGTTGAGTACTTTTTTTGCTAGAAAATACATACTTTCATAAAGTAATATTATTTGGAACATTGCATTTGAATAATTTTTATTGTGGATTTTATAAATGACCTTTGCCATGTTGCAAAAAACTAAATATATTTCAGTTGAAACATAGCATACAAAGTTCTAGCATGTACTTTTTCTTTTCTGCCAAGGATTTACTCTTTTGGAAAGTTAGTACATGACATACCAAGATATAAATGATTGTTGTAATTAACATTTAAAAGTATGGTTTCTTATTAATGTCTCTTTGATAACGTCATGATTTTTGCTTTTTGTTGGGTTTATTACAGAACATGTAGTACAGTCAGGCCAAGCCTTTAAGATTTGGAGTATCTTTAGGTCTAAAAGTTGTGATGAATTATGTAGGTTTAAGTTGTAGTTAAAACTAAAAGCTTTCTAGACAAAATTGATATGCCATTTTGTAAGTCTATTAATAGAAGTGGCCTTTTCTTTGCTTTCCAGGTTTTTGGGAAGGTTGCTCTAAAGAGGTATTGCATCTTGTTTTATTTTTGAAGTGGAGTGCCTAAGTAGAGCCTTCTGTTCAGCTAAGTGCCTTCACTTTAAATCTTGAGCTTGGGGGAAAAAAACCCTTCAAATCGGTTTCAGGTTTAATGAAAATTTGTGCTGAGAAAGTAACTGAAATTTTTCATGATAAGTTTAATGTGGATCTTTGGCCTTTTTTGATGGCTTTGCAGCTTGAAGCAATTATGCTTATACTAGGAAGCAGCAAATCTTTGTAAAAACTTATGCTTCACTTTCTTAAACTACATTTTAGTTGAGCTATGTTTTCATTTGTGTGTGAATTCTCATGCTTTCTCTCTCTCTCTCTCTGGCATATCCCTTCAGATTCCAACCCCCAATTAAAGAACAAGTATAAAACTAATTTATGCTGTCCAGTCACACTCCAGGTCTCCTGCTTGGAAGCTGTTTTTTCCTGAGTGAGTTGGTGTTATAGTAACATCATTAGGCACTATTCTAATTGAGCTCTGAATTGCTGAGGCTTCTACTAGGGCAGTTAACCTTACAGATCAACTTTGTTCATTATATTTAAAATGTATAGTCTTGCCTAAAATTTGGCCTCTTTTGGAGAGAACATACATTATTTTTCTTATGTTGAAACATTTCAATTTTATTTCGTTCTCTTCAGCTCATTACTTTTTTGATTTTCATTCAGTGATTTTAGAGTGATTTAAAAAAATATTAACCATTTCAGTGCTCATTGTATGTGTTTGAATATCCTTTTCTTTTTTCCCCCCCAAAGATTGTGTAGTGAGGCAGAGTGTTTTTTTTGCTTAAGTGATGATTAAAGGCGACTCTCAGATTATGTTTAATCATATGTAAAATTAGTTGGCTTCAGTGATTTCATAATTTTCTACATTAAATAAAAGTTAAAGGAGTTAAGTTAGCGTACACAATTTAATTTTTGTTAAAGTATCAAATTTTGGGCTTTTTGCTCGACAGTTAATGAAGATTCGATTTTAAAAAGAGAAATTCAAATAGTTAAAAGTATGTCTAGATAGTCATTTGAATGGCTTTCAGTGTATACTGTTTGCATCATGATATGCCAAAACATATGCTTGATAATGGGTCAGATTTGGAATTTTTAGATTTTTTTAATTCTCAAATGTGTAATTCTGGTGATGGGAAATGTGGCTGAATTTCTGTTTCTCAGGAACAAGGTATTTTGGGTTGTGTCACTTTCACACTATTACATGGTGTGATTGGCATCCAGGAAAATTTATTTTAATCATGAGAGTGGATAAAAATGAGGGTAGTGCTTACCTATGTAAAATTAGGATAATAGGTGGTCAGGATCTTATAATTTAAGTCTTGATTATTTGCTACTGCAAATTATATCATAGGTAAGATAGAAAGCTACCAGAGGCCAATTATAGCTGGTTTCTATTACTGCATCTTAAAAAAAATTTTTTTTATTTATTGATGTGAGAGAGATAGAAAGATAGAGACGGAGACAGACATCAGTTTGCCATTCCACTTATTTATGCAGTGTTTCGTGTATATGCTCTGACCAGAGATTGAACTCACATCCTTGGCGTATTGGGATGACGCTCTAACCAACCAGTGCCTGGCCAGGGCCTTAATTTCAAGTTGGTGGTTAATTGTAAATGCCTTAAAGGTCAAGAACTATACTTTAGTGGTTATATTTTATTTTATTTTTAAAGAGATTTTATTTATTTATTTTTAGAGACAGGGGAAGGGAGGGAGAAAAAGAGGGAAAAACACATCAGTGTGTGGCTGCCTCTCATGTGTCTCCCACTGGGGACCTGGCTTACAACCACAGATATGTGCCCTGCTTGGGAATCGAACCGGTGACCCTTTGGTTCACAGGCCAGTGCTCAATCCACCAAGCCACACCAGCCAGGGCTTAGTGTTTACATTTTAAAGGAAAATTGTTTTCAATCTAGAGACTTTATAATTGTGTTGGGTTCATCTTTTTAATAGTTATTTATTTTTTTATTCCCTAGGTTTAGGGCAGTATTTCTCAACCTTGGCTGCACTTTGAAATTTGTTGGGCAGCTTTATGAAACCATAATGACTGGATTCCACCCCTCAGAAATAGTGATTCATTTGGCCTGGAATATAGCCACATCAGAGTTCCGAGGTGGTCCTCTCACTTTTTTAAAATTTTCACTTGTGTCAGCTTACAGTTTTTAATATAGTGATATACATATGCACAATGTAATCATTTCACATCCAATTTAATGGGTCCCTGAAGATATTGCCGTATATGTTTTGCTTCCAAGTCTGTCCCTTCTTTTCTCCTTCTCTCTCTTATTTTTTCCTTTTCATTTTTCAATTTGCTTGAATTGTCTGATGGCAAGTTTTAGGACACTGTTGGTATACTAGTATCATCACTATCCTAACTAGAACATTGATTTCTTAAAGTACTCTCTAAAATAAAGTGTTTACTTGGGCTCCTTTTAGAGGAGCTTACTCTAACACTTTATTTAAGTGCCAAAATTAACGTGTAAACTCCCAAAGGAACTTGGTTTTCATAGGGGGTAGTCTCTTTGGAAACGATAAAATATTCTAGGTACCAGTTAACTGGCCATTTCATTGGCTCCTGAGATGCAAGTTTCATTGATTCAGCTTTTTTTGAAAAAGGATTTTATTTATTCAGTTTTAGAGAGAGGGAAATGAGGAGAAAGAGAGGGAGAGAAACATTGATGTGAGAAATATTCATTGGTTGGCTCTCGCATGCCCCCAACTGGGGGCCTGGCATGAAACGCAGGCATGTGCTCTGACTGGGAATCGAACTGGTGAACCCTTGGTTTGCTGGACGACACCTAACACATTGAGCCACACCAGTCAGGGTCACATGGATTTAGCTTTTGCTGTCAGGGTTTAACTTAAATACTGTGAGAAAGTTGCTCAACAAGCCCAACTAGTTGGTAGTTCTTTAGAGATCACTTATCCTTGTAGCTTCAGTTCTCTGTCTATATTTCCTGAAGTGCCATTTTAAGAACAGTTGCATCTCTGTCTCTGGAAAAGCTATTTAAAAAAAAATAAAACAAAATATTCTTTTTTCCTTCCCATGCCCCATCCCAACACAGATTCAGAATTGGGAATAGAGTAGAGGGGCCATGGGAATCTGTATATAAAAAAAAGTACCTCTTTATTTTAAAGGCTTTGAATATCTTAGTATGCTTATCCTATTGCTTCATTTGTTTTAATACAGTACAGAGCTTTATTTTACAATCATTGGTACACTGGAGTAATTTACTTAAAATTCATCAAACCTTAATTTGCATGTTTAAAATGCAAATCTTATTTATGATTTGAATAAAAAGATTGCTATTGAATATTTGTCTTTGTAGAAAGGTATGTATGTCTTCTGTATCTTAATGTGGATGAATGTATATGCAGTTCATTTCTTTTTCAAGTCAAAATGTGTTCGTAAGTGTAAAACTGAATTAAGGATATATATTTAAGGATACTACTGTTGAATTCTAGAGAGCATTTGATATCACTAGATGGCAGTCATTGTAATTCAATCATCTAGAGGAAGGATGATCAGAAGTAGTACTTAATGGAGTACGATAAACCAGGAGAGAGACAGACAGGCGCGCACACACACACACACACACACACACACACATATC
>PVKM010045633.1:0-11910 GCA_004027735.1 Carollia perspicillata
TGACAGAAGAAACTACCAGATTTTCACTACTTAAAGGGCCCACACAGAGTTAGAAACCACTCTGGGTTTCACCATCAGGGCAGCAGCTGGAAGGGTGCCAGTAGCAAATGGGAAGTGGGTGAAGTGACTGGAAATAGGATGAGTGCAGGCAGACCTCCAGAAGCCAAGCAGTAGCATTGTCCTCTCTCCAATTCCTCCCCCAACAAAGAACCATGAATAGGTGAAGTGGGTTGCCCTGCTCTGGCAATTACCTAAGATTCCACCCCACACAATTTACAGGTGCCTTTCTACACAGGCCACACTACTAAGACAAAAATAAAAGCAGCTACCTAATACACAGAAAAAAGTACAGGGAGGCTGCCAAATTGAGAAGACAAAGAAATATGGCCCAAATGAAAGAACAGAACAAAACTCCAGAAGAAGCACTAAACGAAATGGGGATAGCCAAAGCAGCAAATGCAGAGTTCAAAACCCTAGGGATAAAGATGCTCAGAGAACTCATTGAGTACAGCAACAACATAAAGGAAGAAATGAAGGTTACACTGAGTAAAATAAAGAAAAATCCACAGGAAACCAACATTGAACGGAAGGAAGCAGGGATTCAAATCAATTATTTGGAACATAAAGAAGAAATAAACATTCAACCACAACAGAAAGAAGAAACAAGAATTAAAAACAAACAAGAAGAGCCCTGGCTGGTGTAGCTCAGTGGATTGAGTGTGGGCCTGCAAAGCAAAGGATCACAGTTCGATTCCCAGTCAGGGCACATGTCTGGGTTGCAGGCCAGTTCCCAGCAAGGGACACACAAGAGGCAACCATACATTGATATTTCTCTCCCTAACCCTTCCCCTCTAAAGATAAAGAAATAAAATCTTAAAAAAAAAAAAAAAAACCAAGTATAGTATAAGAAGGTTTTAGGACATCTCCAAAAGTTCTAACATCCACATCATAAGGATGCCAGAAGAAGAAGTGGAAAAGCAAGAAACTGAAAATTTATTTGAAAAGATATTGAAAGAAAACGTACTTATTTTGGCAAAGGAAATAGACATACAAGTTCAGGAAGAACAGAGAGTCCCAAACAAGTTGGATCCAAAGAGGACCACACTAAGATACATCATAATTAAATTGGCAAAGTTTAAAGATAATGAGAGACTCTTAAAAGCAATAAAAGAAAAAAAGAGAGTTACCTACAAAGGAGTTCTCCATGAGACTATCAGCTGATTTCTCAAAAGAAACTTTGCAGGCTAGAAGGGACTGGAAAGAAGTATTCAAGGTGATGAAAAGTGAGGACCTACAACCTAGATTACTCTATCCAACAAAGCTGTCATTTAGATGGAAGGGCAGATAAAATGCTTCCCAGAAAAGGTAAAGGAGTTCATCATCACCAAGCCATTATTACATGAAATGTTAAAGGGACTTATCTAAGAAAAAGAAGATCAAAACCATGAACATTAAAAAGGCAACAAATACACAACTACCAACAAGTGAATCAAAGCAAGCAAACAAAAAAATAACCCAAAAAACTAAGCAAACAACCAGAACAGGAGCAGAATCATAGGATCATTTGGAGTGTTGTCAGCTGCATGGGGATGGGGAAGAATGGGGAAAATGGTGCAGGGATTAAGGAGCATAATGGGTAGGAACAAAATGGGGGGTGTTGAGAATAGTATAGGAAATGGAGAAGCCAAAGAACTTGCACACATGACCCATGGACATGAACTAAGGGGGGACTGCTGGAGGGAAGGTGGGTACTGGGTGGAAGGGGGCAAAGGAGGAAAAAGGGGACTAGTGTAACAGCATAATAAAATAGACTTTAAAAAGATAGAGATATATCAATAAAATGAAAGTATCTAGGAATACAGGGCTAGGTGAAATATGTGAATATAGATATTTGGAGTCATATAAAAATGCCAATCTTATCACTTGAAGATTAAAGTGTTTGTAGAAATGCAATTTTAGAATTCATGTGAAAAATTTGCTTTGGTATATAAGACACTGTATATAGTTGCTGTATGGGACAGATGGCATTATAGCATTTATCTAGCAATGAGCTCACAAATCAAAAGCCAGATACAACTCCAAGATCATTTTTGACACTCTATTCTTTTAATTTTTAATTAGGCACAAACCAGTGATTTACTAGGGGATTAATTTGTAGATAATGTGACACCCTTTGGTAACATTAAGAAAGGACTCATGGAATATTATGTGCTAAAGTTTTCACTATGTACTCATGGATTTATGCCACTGAAATCCTATTTAAAAACTGGGATATAATATCTAATATCAGAAATTAGATTTTCAAGTATTAGATTAGTTACTAAGCCACATGACGAAAAGTGCCAATGAACTGAGTATTTGGATTATTTAGATTTTCACATGTAAAGAAAAACAGAAGACTCCTAAATGCTCAATGATATTTTTATTTTACATCCACTAATCATAATAACAAAAGCAAATAGATATATGAAACATGTTGAAATGAGTGCAGTGCTGAGGGTGTGTCTCTGATGGCTGCATTTTATGATCTATAAATTCATCCTGTGGTGCATCAGGGAGGATTTCCCAGGTGGAAAGACATCTGAACGAAGTCCTGAAGGAAGAATAGAAGATATTCAGGAAGAAAGGTAAGGACAAAGTGTCATAGGCAAAAGAAATGTCTTGGACAAAGACTGAAGGGAAAGAAAAGATATAACATGTTTGTTAAACTCTAAGTGATTCAATTTACCTAGAATTCAGAGTTCCAACAGGGGAATAGAAAGAGATAATATTGAAGGAGAAAATAGTCCTTACTTCCTTCTCTCCCTCCCTCTGCTTTTTTCTTCCTTCTTGTTGATTTTTTTCTGTCTTACTCCTCCCTTCCTCCTTTCTTCTCTCTTCTTTTTTTCTCCTTTCTATATTTTTTTTCTGGAGATTAACAAGCATTTCTACCAGTTGCTAGTTTGAAGTCGGAGAGTCAGTTCTGATCTTTGTCATTATGGGATAGTGGAATTCTCTAAGATCCTTATTAATGAAATTGCTTCTTGTTTTCTTTCATTTTTCAACTCCCTTGCTCTTTCACCTAAATGTGATATATATATATATAAAAGTAATTGAAAACGTGTCAATTTAAAAATACTTTATTCTGTATTTTATGAGCTATTTGCAGCTGACCAAGTTGCTTCTATTAACAAGTTCCCAAGCCACTTTCCTGTGGATGGAATTTAGCTCTGTTCTGTAACAATGCGCACTGAATTTCTCATTTGCCCTTAAGCTCCTTGGCCCAGTGACATTCCACTTTAAATTTAATCAGACAGAAAAATCACAAAAGCTCTGGTCTCAAGTGACCACTTAGACTTTTTTTTTCCTGAGAGCATGAAGAAAAGAAATGTCCCCATTTTGTGCACTTCAGTTTATGATTTTCTACACACCTGTGTACTGTGTTTGTTTCAAATCCAGGGTGACCTAGGTTAATGCCACCTCTGTCAGTGGGAAAACCATCACTAAGCTTGCAGCCACCATAAGCAATCATTTCTAGTGGCTGTCTCCCTGAGGGTATAATTTTCATCAGGGATTTTCTGAAGAGAGGCAGAAAAGGTATGAGAAAGACTCAAAAAGCTGCTTACTGGGGCTTGACTAAAGAAGAAATTGGATTTGGCTCATTTATTAAAGCCATGATTCTTGAGCAACAAGTGTTCTTAAGATAAGAAGACAGACTGCTCCTCTGATTGGGCCCCGGAATTTCTTGTGTCCTACACCTCATATCATCCCATGTATGTGTAGTCAGGTTTTTCAATTAGTGATACAACACCCATAGAAATGTGTTGTTTTTTTTTCTAATGTTAGATGAAATCCAATGTACTCTTAAGGCATTTACTACTTAAAAAAAACTTCAGGTCTGTTGAGGTATTTTAGGCATATTTATATTATAAGATATTTAAAGTATACGTGAAGACAATTTGATGAATGTATACACTGTGAAAGGATTCCCCCCATCTAGTTAATTGGAATATCCATCACCACATGTGATTATATTTTTGTATATGTTTGTGAACATTTAAGTTCTACTATATCAGAATATTTTGATTATACAATGCTATGTTAGTAATCATAGTCATCATGTTAAAGCTAAACATTTGTACCTTTTACTAAACTTCCCTTTTTTCCCTAAAACCAAGCTCCTGACAATCACATTTTTACTCTCTGATTCTATGAATTTGACTTTCTTTTTCTTCCTTCCTCCTGCCCCCGCTCCCTCCCTTTCTTTCTTCCAAGCATAAGTGATATCATATAGTGTCTGTCTTTTCACATTTGGCTTATTTTCCTTAGCATAATATCCTCAAGGTCTATAATGTAGAAAATGGCAGGATTTCCTTCTTTCTCATTGCTGAATGTGTGTGTGTGTGTGTACTCATAGGTATATATACATATATGTGTATGAAATATATATGTATTTCCACAGTTCTTCGATCCATTCATTTACTGATGGATACTTAGGTTGCTTCCAGTTCTGGGCTATTGTAAATTGTGCTGCTATGAGCATTGGAGTGTATAGGTTCTTTTGAATTGGTGTTTCAGAATTCTTAGGGTATAACCCCAGCAGTGAAATTACTGGGTTGAAAGGAACTTCCATTTTTAATTTTCTGAGGAAATTCCATACTGTTCTCCATAGTGGCTGCACCAGTCTACATTCTCACCAACCGTGCACTAGGGTTCCCTTTTCTCCACAACCTCACCAGCACATGTTTGTTGGTTTGGTTATGATTGCCATTCTGATTGGTGTGAAGTGGTATCTCATTGTGGTTTTAATTTGCATTTCTCTGATGGCTAGCAATATTGAGCATCTTTTCATGTGTCTCTGAATCCTCTGTATGTCCTCTTTGGAGAAGTGTCTATTCAGGTCCTTTGTCCATTTTTTTAAATCTTTTTTTAAGGTTTTATTTATTTATTTATTTATCCATAGAGGGGAAGGGAAGGAGAGAGGGAGAGAAATATCAATGTATGGATGCCTCTTGTGCATCCCCCGCTGGGATCTGGCCTGCAACCCAGGCATGTGCCCTGACTGGGAATAGAACCACAGTTGTTTGGTTAGCAGGTCCGCACTCAATCCACTGAGCTACACCAGCCAGGGCCCTTTTGTCCATTTTTTAATTGGATATTTTATCTTCCTAATGTGGATGCCTGTGAGTCTTTTATATATTTTGCACATCAAACCCTTGTCTGAGGTATCATTGGCAAATATATTTTTCCATACAGTTGGTTCCCTTTTCATTTTGCTGATGATTTCTTTAGCCATGCAGAAACTTTTTAACGATGAAGTCTCATTTGTTTATTCTTTTCTTTATGTCCCTTGTTCTAGGGGACATATAGATGAAAATATTGCTGTATGGAATATCTGAAATTTTTCTGCCTATATTTTCCTCTAGGACTTATATGGTGTTGCAACTTATATTTAAATCTCTTATTCATCTTGACTTTATTTTTGTGTATGGTGTAAGTTGGTAGTAGAGATTCATTTTTTTGCATGTAGCTGTCCAGATCTCCCAATACCATTGTTGAAGAGGCTATTTTTACTCCATTTTATGTTCCTGCTCCTTTTGTCTAGTATTAATTGACCATAGAGACATGAGTTTATTTCTGGGCTCTCTATTCTGTTCCATTGGTCTATGTGTCTGTTCTTGTGCAAATACCAGACTGTTTTGGTTACAGCGACCTTGAAATTTAGTTTCATATCAACAATTGTGATCCCTCCTACTTTTTTCTTCTTTCTCAGAATTGCTGAGGATATTTGGGGTCATTTATGGTTCCATATAAATTTTTCAATGTTTGTTCTGTATCTGTGAAATTTGTCATTGGTATTTTAATAGGGATTATGTTGAATTTATAAATTGCTTTGGTAGAATGGACATTTTGATGATGTTAATTCTTCCAATCCATGAACAAGGTATATGCTTCCATTCATTTGTGCCTTCCTTAAGTTCTTTCTTCAGTATTGTATTGTTTTCTGAGTACAGGTCTTTTACCTCCTTAGTTAGGTTTATCCCTAGTTAATACTTTATTTTTCTTGTTGCTATAGTAAATGAGATATTTTTCCTAATTTCTATTTCTGATATTTTGTTGTTTGTATACAAAAATGCCTTTGATTTCTGAATATTGACTTTGTATCTTGCTGTTTTGCCAACTTCACTTACTAGGTCAAGTAGTTTTTTGGTGGAGTCCATAGGGTTTTCTATGTGCACTATGATCTCATCTGCAAACAATGATAAATTTTGCTTCTTCCTTTCCAATTTGGATGTCTTTCACTTCTTCTTGTCTGATCTCTGTGGCTAGAACTCCTAATACTATTTTGAATAGGAATGGTGAAAGCAGACATCCTTGTCTTATTCCTGATCTAAGTAGGAAAGCTTTTAGTTTTTGCCCATAGAGTATAATATTTGATGTAGGTTTCTCATTTATAGCCTTTATTATGTTGAATTATGTTCCCTCTACTCCCACTTTGCTGAGTTTTTTAATCATAAGTAGGTGTTTTTATCAAGTGCTTTTTCTACATCTATTGCTATGACCATGTGATTTTTCTCTTTCCTTTTGTTTATGTGATGTATTATTTTTATTGATTTGTGAATATTGTACCATCCTTGCATCCCTGGGATGAATCCCACTTGATCATGGCATATGATATTTTTGATGAATGAGTTTTGCCAATATTTTATTGAGGACTTCACTGTCTATGTTCATCAGCAATATCGGCCTGTAGTTCTCTTTCTTTGTTGTGTCTTTATCTGGTTTTGGGATTGGGATGATGCTGGCCTCATAAAAAGAGTTTGGGAGTCCTCCCTCTTCTTGGATTTTTTGGAATAGTCTGAGAATGATAGGGGTTAGCTGTTCCTGAAATGTTTTGTAAAATTATCCTGTGAAATCATCCAGTCCAGGACTTTTGTGTGTTGGGAGTTTTTTGATTCCTGCTTCAATTTCGTCAGCTGTTATTGGTCTGTTCAGGCTTTCTGCTGCTTCTTCACTGAGTTTTGGAACATTATATTTTTCTAGAAATTTGTCCACTTCACCTAGGTTTTCAAATTTCTTGGCATATAGTTCTTCCTAGTAATTTCTTACAATCCTTTGTATTTCCGTGGTATCAGTTGTAATCTCTCTTCTTTCATTTCTGATTGTGTTTATTTGGGTCCTCTCTCTTTTTTTCTTGATGAATCTGTTTAAAGGCTTGTTAATTTTGTTTATCTTTTCAAAGAACCAGCTCCCAGATTTATTGATCATTTGATTTGTTCTTTTAGTCTCGGTGTCATTTAATTCTGCTCTGATCTTGGCTATTTCCTTCCTTCTACTCACTCTTAGCTTTGTTTGTTGTTTCTCCAGTTCTTGTAGATTTAGGCTTATGTTTTTTTTTTAAATGTTTCTATTTCTTTTAGGTGGCCTGTATTGCTATGACCTTCCCTCTCAGGACTGCTTTTGCTGTGTCCCATAGGTTTTGGATTATTGTATGTCCATTTTCATTTGTGTCCAGGAACTTTTTTATTTCTTCTGTGATCTCACTATTAACCCTTCATTGTTTAACAGTATGCTCTTCAATCTCCATGAATTTGAATGCTTTTGCATTTTTTTCCTGGAGGTTGATTTCTAGTTTCAGGGTCTTGTGGTCCAAGAAAATGCTTGATATAATTTGTTTTCTTGAATTTTTTTGAGGCTTGTTTTGTGTCCTATCATATGATCTTTCTTTGAAAATGTTCCATGTGCATTTGAAAAGAATGTGGATTGTGCTTCTTTAGGCTGAAGTTTATATATCTATAAGTTATGTACATTTGATCTAATGTGTCATTCAGTTCCACAGTATCCTTGTTGCCATTTTATTTGGAAGATCTATCCATTGTTGACAGGGCAATGTTAAAATCCCCTACTATAAGTGTGTTGCTGTCTATATCTTTCTTGAAGTTCTCCAAGATTTTCCTTAGGTATTTGGGTACTCCTATGTTGAGTGCATATATGTTTACAATGTTTATGAGTTCTCAGTGTATTCTACCCTTGAGTATTACAAAGTATCCTTCTGTGTCTCTTTTTATGCCCTTTGTTTGGAAATCTATTTTGTCTAATATAAGGATTGCTACCCCAGCTTTTTTTCCTTGTCCATTTGCTTAGAATATTTTTTTCCAGCCCTTCACTTTCAGTCTGTGTAGGTCTTTTGTTCTGAGATGGGTCTCTTGTAAGTAGCATATGTGTGGGTCATGCTTTCTTATCCACTCAGCTACTCTGTATCTTTTGATTGGATCATTTAATCCATTAACATTTTAGGTTATTATTGATAGGTACTTATGCATTTTTCTGCCTTTGTACCTATATCCCTCTCTCTATCTCACTCTTTTTCTTCATCTTCTTAAAGCAGTCCCTTTAGGATATCTTGCATTGCTTGTTTGATGGAGTGTATTCTCTTAGCCTTCTTTTGTCTGGGAAGCTCCTTATTTGGTCTTCCATTTTCATCGAGAGCCTTGCTGGGTAGAGTAGGCTTGGATGCCAGCCTTTGCTTTTCATTACTTGGAATATTTCTTGCCATACCTTTCTGGCTTATAGTGTTTCTGTTGAGAAATCAGCTGATAGCTTTATCAGAGCTCCCTTGTATGTTACTTCCTATTTCTCCCTTGCTGCTTTTAAGATCCTATCTTTGTCTTTAAAATTTGGCATTTTAATTATGATGTGTCTTGGAGTAGGCGTCTGGTTTTATCTTGATTAGGACCCTCTGTGCTGCCTTAACTTGCATGACCTTTCCTCTCTCCATGTTAGGGAAGTTTTCTGTCATTTTTTAAAACAGGCTTTTGATCCCTTTCTTCTTTTCTTCTCCATCTGGGATTCCTATGATTCAAATGTTGTTGCATTTCATGTTGTCTTCCAGTTCCCTTAAGCTGTCTTCATATATTTTTCATTTTTTTGATGCTACTGCTCTACCTGTTTTTTTTCTTTTTATCTTTCCTTCCAGCTCACTAATTTGGTCCTTCACTTCATCTACCCTGCTTATAATTCCTTCTAGTATATATTTTTATTTCAGATACTGTGTTCTTCATTTCTTTCTGGTTCTTGTTTATAGTTTCTATTACCTATTATATGCTCTTATTGTTCCCACACAGTTCCTTGTAGTTGTCACTGAGTTCCTTGAGCATCCTTATAACCATTCTTCTGAATTACATGTCTGATAGTTTGCTTATCTCCATTTCATTCAGCTCTTTTACTGGGGAATCTTCCATTCCTTTTGATTGTAGGTTCTTTGTCTCCCCATTTTAGGTGACTCTCTTTGTTTCTGCAGTTCCAGATGTTCCTGTTTGCCAGCTGTCTTTGTAGGGTAAATTTCTGTGGTAGGGGTTCTGTGGGAGTTAGTGGTGCAGTCTCTTTGATCTCCTTGTCTGAATGCTCTAGGATTGCCCTTTCTTCCATTTGTGTTGCCTCTCTTGTACTTGGACTTTACCTTTTGGTGGCTTTGTTAGTGGGTTCTCCCCTCCAGTGGGCTTACTGGTAGTCACAACTCCCACCTTGTCTTATATGTGCCCATTTTGTAGAGTTCTTTGCACTTCGTATCAGTTGAGATTGTGTGGGCTGCTCACTTTGTTTTTTGGAGGATTAGCTATATGTCCCACTTGGGTGCATGAGCAAGTGGGTTCAGCTTCTACCTACATTGCCACCACCTTCTCTCTCCTGACACAATGCCATGTGTTTTTGCTTTTGTTTCCTTTTCTTTTGGTGTCAATTCAGAAAAATACAATTGATAATACCAATATGAACTGACTTGCACACTACATTTTCTTCTAGGAGTTTTATGGTTTCTAGTCTTACAATCAAGATTTAATTCATTCTGAGTTGATATTTGTACATGGTGCAAAGTTTTATTATTTTCACATTTCCCAGCACCATTTAACAAAGATATTATCCTGTCCCATTGTATATTCTTGGCTCCTTCATTGTAAATTAATTTTATGGAAGAATGTTAAACTTATATGGTATTGCTTTTATGTAGAATTTAAAAAAATTAAACTCATAAAATCACAGAACATATGTTGATTCTAAGAGCTGGGGGTTCGGGGAAATAAAGAGTGTTTGGTAAAATTAAATAAATATTTAGGTAGTCATGCATCACATATATGCAACTACATGTGCATGGTTTATTTCTGGGTTTTATATTCTGTTCCATTGATCTCTGTGTCTATTTTTTTAATGCCAAAACCATACTGTTTTGATCATGATAGCCTTGCAATATCGTTTGAAATTAAGACATATGATCCTTCCAGCATTCTTTTTTCTCATGATTACTTTGGCTATTTTGAGTCATTTAGGCTTTCATATAAATTTTAATTTTTTTCCTGTTTCTGTGAAAGATGTCACTGAAAAATTTTCAGGGTTTATATTTAATGTATGTATCACTTTGGGTAATATAGACATTTTAACAATATTAGTTTTTCTAGACTATGAGCATGGTATATCCTTCCATTTACTTTTGTCTTCTTCCATTTTTTTCTTCATTGTCTTGTAATTTTCATTTCATAGATTTTCACTTTCCTTATTTAATTTATTCCTACATATTGTATTATTTCTAACATAATTATAAATCTGATTGTTTTCCTCATTTTTATTTCTGATAGCTTATTTCTGATAGCTTATTAGCTTATTAAGCTATCAGAAATAAATACGCCTTATTAGGGGTATATGGAAATGCAACTGGTTTTTGTATATTGATTTTATATCATGCAACTTTACTGAATTTGTCAGTCTAACAGTTTTTTTTAACAGGTTACCATGTCATCTGCAAAAAGAGATAATTTATTTTTCCCTTCTTATTTGGGTGCCATTTATTGTTTTTTTACCTAATTGCTCTGGTTATGACTTCTCATACTATGTTGAATAACAGTGTAGACAATGAACATCCTTAAGGTTCCTAAGGTCTTTCTTAATATTAAGAGGAAAGCTGTTAGCCTTTCATTGTTGAGAACATTGTTGCCTGTGGGCTTGTCATGTGTAGCCTCAGTTATATTGTGGTAAATTCATTCTATGTAGTTTGTTGAGATTTTATTTTATTATGAATGACTGTTGAATTTTGTCACATGCTTTTTCTGCCTCTATTGACATGATCATATGATATTTATTCTTCAATTTGTAAACGTGTGTATCATGCTGGTTGATTTGCAGGTATTAAACTACTTTGCATCTCTGTAATAAATTCCTCTCGTATATGGCATATGATCCTTTTAATGTATTGTTGAATTTGATTTGCTAATTTTTTAAGGTATATTTTACTGATTATGCTATTATAGTTGTCCCATTTTTTTTCTCATTATGATGTGCTGATGGAGTTTATCATCGTCTTATGATGTGATAAAAGGAGTTCATCATCTCCTTAAAGGTGATGATGAACTCCTTTAACTTGACCTTGTCTGAGAAGCACTTTATCTGCTTTCCCATTCTAAATGATACCCTCGCTGGATAGAGCAATCTTGGATGTAGGGCCTTGTCTTTCGTGACTTGGAATACTTCTTTCCAGCCCCTTCTTGCCTGTAAGGTTTCTTTTGAGAAATCAGCTGATACCCTTACAGAACTCCTTTCCTCTTGCTGCTTTTAAGATTCTGTCCTTATCTTTAATCTTGGGCAATGTAGTGATGATGTCCCTTGGTGTGTTCTTCTTTGGGTCCAGTTTCTTTGGGACTCTCTGGGATTTCTAGACTTCCTAGAAGTGTATTTTGTTTATCAGACTGGGGAAATTTTCCTTCATTAATTTTTCAAATAAGTTTTCAATTTCTTGTTCTTCCTGTTCTCCTTTTGGCACCCTATGATTCAGATGGTGGAGCATTTAAAGTTGTCCCAGAGGTTCCTCAGCTCTCCTCATTTTTCTGAATTCTTGTTTCTTCATTCTGTTCTGGTTGAATATTTATTTCTTCCTTCTGCTTCAAA
>PVKM010045634.1:0-11923 GCA_004027735.1 Carollia perspicillata
GATTTAGGAAACAATGGCCAAATTCAACTGTGGCAGTTTTTGCTCGAACTTCTTACTGACAAGGATGCTCGAGACTGCATTTCTTGGGTTGGTGATGAAGGCGAGTTTAAGCTCAATCAGCCTGAACTGGTTGCACAAAAATGGGGACAACGTAAAAATAAACCTACAATGAACTATGAGAAACTCAGTCGTGCATTAAGGTGAGCATTTATTACTTTTTAAAATAAATATTAAGCCTCTCTAAAAAAATGGTTTCTTATTCTAGGTGTAAACATTGTAATGTAGTGATGTTAAAATACTTGTTTTGATTATAAGTATTGTTTTTGTTATAGATTTTTTTAAAAGCTAAAATTTTTCATACTAGTGTTAAAAATGACTTCAGAATATCTTTAGTGACAATTTTGAGGTACAGAGAGCTTTTTTGAGATTTGTTATTATCAGGGAAAGCTTTTATTTATCCTTTACACTGAAGGTTAACTGCTGGATAGATTATTCTTGGCAGCTGGCAGTTCTTTTATCTTTGAATATTTTGAATATCATTCCACGCTCTCCTGGACGGCCACGTTACTGCTGAGAAATCTGCTGATAGCCTAATGGGAAAGAGTTACTTGTTTTTATCTGATTTGAAAGCATATGTTACTCTGTTTAAAACCAACATATTTAATCTTTGAGGTTTCTATCATTTACATAACAGATAAAGATACTGTTATTTGCATTGCTGAATTGAGTGTAAACTTTAGCAAATATACAGATATTGTCTATTTTTATAATTAGATGCAAAATGATGACCCGTTTTCCTCCCCCGCCCCTTATAATGGCCTAAATCTGAATATCCAGCCTTCACATTGATAGAATTGGAATGGAATAAAAGTTATTTATAATTTCCTCTACATAGTATGAAATTTTTTATGTAATTACTATAAGAAATTATGTTTACTACAGTGATGGAAATATATTGTGTACATTTAAGTATCTGGGAAGTAGGATATGTAGGAATATCATAGAATTATTTGTTTGTTTTTTGAAGAGTGAATATAGTGAAGTAGTTCCACAATTTACTTCTGTATTTCTAAGTAACATTTTTACTGCTACTTCTTGTTTCACTTGGACTTTGCGTCTGAGTTTCACAGTGAGAGAGGATGGTCTGCCTCTTACCACCACACACACACCCTTTTGTCCCCTCATCCCACTCTTGACCATATGGGAATTGTGTTCAGATCAGTGTTCCTCATTACAGGATCATGGCCATTGCAAGAGCTATTACATAGTCCACTGTGATTATTTTTCTTTTCTAGAATGACCTTTCGTTTTCCTTAGTGTTCAAAGTAACTACAATGCTTTATTTTCAGTGTGCTTTCAGTGTGTGTTTATTCAGTCTCAAACACTTTGCCAACTAACTAAAAATCCTTTGAGTATAATCAGAATTAAAACTGCCATTTTTGACAGTTGATATTATTGTTTACATACAAATCCCCTCGAACTTACAGATGAATTATTAGAACTAAAAATTAAGGTGACCTAAGTTGCAGTGCAGTAACCATCTGAATAAGTTTTTTCCATAGAACTTGACAAGATAATTACAAAATTTATATGGG
Source organism: Carollia perspicillata (assembly GCA_004027735.1). Lineage (NCBI taxonomy): Eukaryota > Metazoa > Chordata > Mammalia > Chiroptera > Phyllostomidae > Carollia > Carollia perspicillata. The sequence continues at coordinate 1,596 of PVKM010045634.1, forward strand.
AATATAATGCACCACAATAACTGAAGAAGTTTAGTAGGGTGAGAAGACTTGCTGTATGGAATATTAAGACTCATTATGAAGCTACAGCAGTGAAACTAAAACAGTGTGCTGTTCGCTTATGAAAGTCAAATCGACCCTAATTAGAACAGATAGCCCAAACAGAAGCAAGAAAATGTAGGAGCTTTTGATTTTAAAGTGAAAATGGGGAGAGGACATGACGAAAAGATATACTTTTCAGTCAGTGTTGTTGGGATAGCTGATATCCATATGGGGAAAAAGGAAAACATATCTTGCTAAAAATCAGTTCTGTGTAGCTTGTGGCTCTAAATGTCAAAAATAAAATAGGAAAGCATCTGGAAACACCTTTAGGATTTTGATAGGTGAGGAAAGACATTGAACAAAACCAAAAATATTAAGCCTAGTAGAAGAGATCAGCCCTGGCAGGTGTGGGTTAGTGGATTGAGTACAGGCCTGCTAATCAAAGGGTTGCGGGTTTGAACATGACTGGTTCAATTCCTAGTCAGGGCACAAGTCTGGGTTGCTGGCTGGGACCCCAGTTGGAGGCCATGCAAGAGGCAACCACATAACAGTGTTTCTCTCCCTCTCTTTCTCCCTCCCTTCCCCTCTCTCTAAAAATAAATGAATAAATCTTTTTTAAAACTCACTTAAAAATAAAAAAGAAAGGATCAGTATATAGAACTACTTTTAAATTAAGAACTTCTGGTCATCAGAACATCAAGAGAGTGAAAGACAGGCCACATGTATCTGATGTAAGAGTCATACCTGGAATATCTGAAGAACTCGTACAAATTGTTAGGAAAAAAGAGAAAAAATGGATGAGAGACTTAAATAGACATTTCAGAGATTTTTCAGGTGTCCAATAAATGTATGTAAAGGTTATTAGTAATTAGGGAAATGCAATTTAAAACCATAATAAAATGGTACAACACACAACCTCAAATGGCTAAAGTTAAGATGATTACCAGTACCAGGAGTGTTAGTGAGGGTACGGAGCAATGGGAATGCTTCTATTCTACACTTTTGGTAGGAATGTAAATTGTAACCTGTAAGCTAGCAGTTTGTCTCCTAAATATTTAACAAATAAAAATGTATGCATGCGTCCACACGTGCCCATAACAGCACTATTGATAACATGTAAAAACCAGAAACTACCCAGATACAGGTTTCTCCCACTCTCTGAAAGTACGGTGGTCCCGTGAAGCCCTTCATAAGTTGACCTGGCATCAAATGAAGAAGCAATTACCATCAGCTTGTATAGAAACATTTCTAAGTATTCCCAGACCCCAAAATAACCTACCACGTTGTATCAAATAACATAAAATCTACTATAACACTGACACACAGTAAAAGCAGGAATGTGCAGAATAAATCAGTACAGAGCACAGATGCTCACGGAGAGTTCAAAGCAGTTGGAGCTTGATGCCGAGGGGCCGAGCGCCGTTCCCAGGGAAGGGGCTTGGCGGGCCTGCTGCTTGGAGTGCGTGCTGCCTCTCTGGTGGCTTGCTGAGAAACAGATGCCACACACTTACAGCGTTTTGCCTTTTTTCATAAAAGTGGAAATATTCTTCGGATGTTTTTGGTTAGCGAAATCGGGGATTCGTACAGGGTTTTTGGTGAAAATGACGTGGCATACGTAAACTTCGGGGATGCTCAGTATACTTGTCCCCTGTCAGAGGTGGAATGAGCCAATAAAATTGAGTAGAGTGAATGCACAGTAGAGGAAAATACACTATGTACCCATGGAAATGAAATGCTGTTCTGAGCACTGGTAATGGGTGAACTGGTCATTATGATATATATATCATAAATATAACATTCGGTGAAAATCCAGACCCCAAAAAAGAATCCAGACTTGTTCATGTACTGTATGAATGCAAAAAAACAGGAAAACTAAATTACAGCACTTAGGATGCATGTTTGGGTAACAAGAATGTAAGTGAAAGCACTGAACTTACTGTCATGAGACGGTACTGTGTTCACTTCTGGGCAGGGGAGTGGCAATCGGGAGGAGCCGTGCTGGGGACTCTGGGTCCAGACAGCGGTTTCTTGACCCGAGTCGGAGCCCACAGGCAAATGTGCACGTTGTCATGAACCGCTGAGCTGTTCACATTTCTGTCCTCTCGGGTTGTATGATATATTTCACAATTTAAAAGGTTAAAAAAGGTTTCAAAAAAAGGAAGAAATTATGTTCATGAAAATACAGGTATTGTGTACCTTTCACTTCATTTGAGAGGGGAACAAATGGAATGAACTATTATGTGGTTGTATCGTTTATCTAACAAATTGAAGGAAGTATTAGCTAAAATTAAAACTTAGGTGTATGTACTTTTCATCACCTCTTACCAAGAAACATTCTATTATACCACGTTAGTTTCCCTCCTTGAAATACAAGGCTACTTTCTTTCTTTGTTCTTTTTTCTCAAGTGTCTGTTTATTATAGCCTAACATGTAGAAATTCTCTTAAGAAATTGAAATGCCAGGAACATGTAAACTGAATGACAAGCATTTGGTGGTTTGTGCACTGAGATCCAAATTCTGTATTAATGTATTGGCACAAAAGGAAACACAAGACCATGCCCAATATGTTGTATCTCTTACTGGGAAAGTGAACATAACTATTCTGTTTTTGCTGTTCTGCATTTAGGGAAAGATGACATGATTTTCTGTGTATAATAAGTCAGTCGTTTCATTAATGGACTCAAACTGAGTGACTTTTATAACAAAATGCTGCCATGTGTGGTAGTTATACCATCGGTACTTTTGCAACTGTTCCTTTTGTCATAAATCACTAGCAGCTCTCTGTCAAATGGGTGCCAGTGGGCAGTGTTATTTTAAAATAAAGGTTGCACAGTCCGCCAGCCCTGAAGTCTTCCCTTAACTTTTTTCTCCCTATTATTGGAATTGGCAGTACAAAATGGTAAATTAAGTCTGTTTCCCAAATTAAATGTAAATCCCGCTCTGTTTCCATCTCCATAGAAAGCAGCAATAAACCAGTCTCCTAGAACAGAAATTTTCAATCGGTGCTACAAGTACTTTTACAACATGCAGTACCTAACTATTTGAGTCAGTGTCACTGACCTCTTTTACCTTAGATGGTCAGATAAAAAAGATGACAGCAGTCCGCACAATAATGGTCCATTGTGAATGAATCGAAATTACACCTGTTTTTTGTCATACTAGCAAAAAACATATTCTTGGCATGCCACAGAATTTTAGTACTTAGTTTGTGTGTCCCATGAGATGAAAAAGGCTGAAAGTCGCTGTTCTAGAGTGTTTTGCACAAATCGAACGTTCAATGTAAGTTCAGAAACATTGTTTCTCAATGGTGTTCTGTTTCGTGGTTTTTTGTATTGTCTCTTCTAGCCCTTTCCTTCCTTTTGAGGTTCCCTATCGGGTTTGGAGAATTTCTCTGAAAGGAAAGCCTTTACATATTAACATGATAATAGTGAAGGGAAGGTTACAGAATATAGGATTTTGTTCAAGACAGAAAAGAAGTAGACATTTCAGCAGTCCGTAGATGGTGTACGTTAAAAATTCCTTCATTCTTTATGGAGTCTTAATCATTAGCATAGCTTCTGTTTAATAGAGGACTGGTTGCCAGTTATTGTGTGCTGAAGCATTTTGCAATGGTAATCCTTTTAATCCTCAACAGTTCAGGACAGTAAGTACTGTTTGTAACCTTCTACAGATGAGGGATAAAAGATTAGAGATCAGGTGGCTTTCTTCTGGGCACAAAGGAAGTAAGATGCTGGATTTCAAGTCTGAGCATTCTGACTCTAAGCCGTTGGTCGCAGGTTCTCTTACTGCTGCCGAGGTTTTTTATTTTGTTTAATGATGTGTATTTTTAAATCAGTGTTTTATCCTAAGTGTGGGAAATATGCTTTGAAATTTAGTATATAATGTTTTGGAGCACTGAACATTGAAATTTTAGTAAATAATGCCCTGAAGTTTCCTTCGATGGTAACATCAAGTATTTCTGTGTAACGTCAGTGGAAGTTGCTGTTACGGTACATGCCGCGCTCTACTAGTCTTCTGCTTACGGAAAGTCTGTAAGAAGTCCAAACTCCTTATTTTTTATATAGTGCTGATGTGTTTTTCTCTTTTTAAAGATATTACTATGATGGGGACATGATTTGTAAAGTTCAAGGCAAGAGATTTGTGTACAAGTTTGTCTGTGACTTGAAGACTCTTATTGGATACAGTGCGGCAGAGTTGAACCGATTGGTCACAGAATGTGAACAGAAGAAACTTGCAAAGATGCAGCTCCATGGAATCGCCCAGCCAGTCACGGCAGTGGCCCTGGCTACGGCCTCTCTGCAGACGGAAAAGGATAACTGAGCCCAGGACCTTCTGGGGTTTCGAGGTCTTTCTTAAATGCTAGAGCAAGTATTGATTGCTCTTACCTTTATTACTGAATTTGAATCTTTTATTTCTAGACTGTACAATCTGATGCATGATTTTTTTATAAATATTTCATACTCTTGTGAATTTGGATCTTTTTACTTTGAGCATATATTTTAGAATATGTGTATGTTAAAGGGTCACCACAATGGCTTCAGTATGAAGGCAGGTTCATTGTGGATAATTTGTTAACAGTCAGGAAAGCTAAACTGGTCAGTATTAATGTCTAGCCCTACCAAAAATTGCCAGTAGCATCTGAGGATGAAAAATAAATGAAGTATCTCCAGGGAACAATCTGGCTTAACTATTTTTGAAAATGTAACTGTTTCCCCTCTCTGCTGCTTTCGATGTTGCTTTCTTTACCTAGAACCGGAATGTGGAATTTTAACAGCTAAAGCATGTGTGCCTGTTTCACCTCATCAGGCAGAGCTAAAACAGTCGTATCAAATAAGTATATAATAATAAAATGCTAAGCTAGCACTATCAGGTCATTAAAGGAATGTATGTACTTGCAAACTGAGGGCATAAAGCAGTTTCGACCGGCAGAAGAGCCGTGCTGGAGAGGGGGATCCGGGCTGCAGTCTGGCGGAACTCCAGCCAGGGTTTTGAGGATGTCTGTGCAGATCATTCGTAATGCCAGGCCAAGAATTTAAACTATTCTAAAAGAGGCGTTTAATTCTAATAAACCAACTGTTACAAAAAATTTGAAATGATCTCTGTTTTTCTGTCAGAGATTTAAAAAAACTGAGAAGGTATAACTCAGCCCAAAAGTTGGCTTGTTTCAGTTTAGCTTCTCTCTCTCTCTCTTTTTTAAAAATTATCCTTTAGTGCCGATTATTATGCAAAGCAGTTTATATAGTCATTGTGTTTCTGATGAAATGAAGACTTTAAATCAGTCAGCAGTACTTTACCTTTCAAGATATTAGTAAATTACTTGCAAATAGTAATAGTAAAAAAGAAATTTTGACCTCCAGTACAGGCAGTCTTAAAACAAAAGTTCCCATTTATTTAATTTTTTTCCTTTTGAATATTTATGTGTGTGAGTATATAAATATCTTTGTACATGTCCATTTGATGATTTCCTCTATATATAGGTACACACATATAGGAAGACAGTACTCAAAAGGAAAGATATTTCAAAAGTTAATAATTCATTTTTATAAATCTTAAAATGTTAAATAATTCATATATATGAAACTCTTTACTTTCCACAAGCTAACACTAACAGAAGTGACCAGAAATGTCTTTCTTTTTTGCTTGCTTGCTTGCTCACTTTTCTTGCTTTGGTTTTTTATGATTGTTTGTTTTAGAGTATGTACAAATCCCGATATGAGATACTGGCACATAACTTCTAATACTCTTGTAGCAGAAGATTGATTCTCAAATATTCCTTTATGCACCTTCTCCCTCACCATTTACTTTAAATTCATCCCTCTAAACAGCTTTATAAGAGAGTTAATGCTTTTGACTAGTGGAGGAGATGGCCACGGTAATACAGGCAAGGTCAGCAATACTAAATAGTGGTTTGGAATGAACCACAGGACGCAGGGCTCTTAGGAATGAGGAGGAGAGGAGGGATCCATGATCTCCTTGTCTGATAACCTCAAATAACTTTAAGTGCTGTGCTGTAGGACTACAAAGTGTAATGTTGGTTCATTTATATAATTGTATTAAGTCCTTTAAGACCCTGCAGTAGATAGCTAAAAAAAGAATAAAATCTGTAACTTCCCATTTTTATCTTTTTATAAACACATACCAAATAGACTGACAATTATTAGGTGCAGTGATTGCAAGAACACCTGAGGAGACTAGCACTATGAAATAATATACAGAAGCTCTAGTTTCAGATAACAAATAGCTAAAAAGAAGATTTTGCACCGTCCATTTATGGCCTGGGGAGTTGACAAGTCACTTACAGTTTTAAAAAATAATAAAGTATACTATTCTGGCATATTATCAAGAGCTTAAAATACTTGACTTTTAAAATACTTTTTCGGTGACATTATGTTAACATTTTAGCCAGGATGGCAGATTTCCTTTATAGGTATATATATATATATTTAAGGCAAGGAACACCTACATTTACTTTAGATTCCTAAAATCAAAGTATTTTTTTCCCCTTTAAGCATTCCTCAGATGCTTTAAACACACACACATGCACACACTCATTCTGTCCCTTTTCTTCCCTGAGCAGTTTTTATTTCTCATAATTCGAACAGAGACAGTTCTCACATGTTTTCGGGTGCTCTTCTTCTCTGCCTCTCTGTATCATTTTATGCACCATAACATAGGTAAAGTAATGAGACTACTATCCCCAACTGATTCAAAAACTTCTGTTACTTTGTCTCAACTTACATAAACTATTTTCATTGTCCTTATTGAAGGTCAGTTATCAGAAAGTCAGGTAGTCTTTTTCCCTTATTGAAAGATTATGAAAGAAAATATAATTCACACTATTCATTCTTTGTTATGTTTTTATGAATGAATTTTCCATAGGAGAATTTACAGTAAATTCAAAGGACAAAAGGTAAAATTTTTGGTCATCTTTTGTACCTTATAAGTATAAGAATAATGAAGTGTTCACTTTTGTTTTAAAACTTACTTTCCACATAAGGTTCTCATTGAGCCACTTTCATGGGTATCTAGCTAGCTTAAAGTTCGGAAGTGTGTGTTGGCACCCGAAAATCAAATTAGGCAGAATTGCTGTGTGTGGTTGATCCTCACATGAATCAACTTACCACATTCATTTTTGTGTCAATCTGTGTCAGGTAATTAGGAGAAACTGTTTAGTTGTTTTTTCCTCTGATTAATGGTGAAACTCAAGTATATTTCTTTAAAGGATTGTACCTCCAAATATTTTTTGCAAGGTTTGCTCTTTTACATATTCATCATTTTATGCTACTGCCTTTTAAAAGGAACTAGTGTATCTTTGAAATAGCACAAAAATATTTTTAAATTCATAATTGCAAAACAACCTGTGACTAACTTAATGTCTTCATATCTACAGGGTGTAAAAATATTGATATTCAGTGATATTTCACTTGCTGCCAGAAAAAAATTCTCAATTTTTTGTAAAAGGGAGGAGGATTTTTGCATACATTTTTACTCTTTAAATAAAGACACTTATACTGTCATAATAACAATTATGTATTTCTTTGTGGTTTTTATTTTTTTGTAATTTTACATAAAACAGTTATTTTCTATTTTTACTCAGATAAAAATATTTGTGCATAAAATGTAAAAATAGTAAAATGAGAAAAATAAAACTATTATACAGTATATTTCTGTGCTGTTAGAAGTTTTATTTCTGCAAACAAAGAGTCTCAAATCCCAGGGACATTTGGCTGGAGGAACACGTGGCAGTCCGCATCTGATGTCTGTATCATCCCCTCATACCTTAAAGCTGCCAGTGTGTGAAGAACTGACTCCATGAACGGAAACTGGGTGATGGAGTTTAGTCTTTAAAAAAAAAAGAATGAAATCATGTCCACAAAGCCAAACCATTGTAGAATAACAGAAGGAATGCTAAGATAGGTGCTTGTTAAAAGGTGAGCCAGTGATCGCCAAACTAGAAATTCTTAGTCACGTCTTTTCTTTTTTTAATTAAAAACATAGTAATAACTTGTTCGTGTTGGCTAAGTAACAACAAGATGCTTCAGCCAGGACTGCACGGAGAGGAATCCGAGAAGACAGGAGGAGATGACTTACTCTTTTGTTGATAGTCAAGTGGTGGTCAGACTGGGATGTACTTAAAAAAAGAAATTATGCTTTGAGTGAGATAAACTGCTTTAAAAACACAGTTTAATTGTACCTGGTTTGAAGTGATGAAAACTATCAGGAAACTAGTGATGTATATTTGTTCTCCCCAGACACTGATTTTTTTGGTGTCGGACTAAAGCTTAATTTGCAAGCCAAGCACATGTTAAAAATGCTTGCTTTTTATTTCTAGTAAGCCAACTGATTTGGAACATTGCTTTTCAGTTTTCTGAGGTGAAGGGCCTTTTCATTTCCAGTGGGTCACAGATTGAAGTTTTTGTAAAATAAGAAAATGAATGAAGAGGGGAAGGGGAAATGGCGAGCTGTTTAATGGATAGTTTCATTACGCCGCGTGAAGAAGTCGTGGAGCTAGATTGCATGACAGTAAGCGTACTTAACAGTAGGGAACAGTGCCCTTAAACGTGGTTAAAGTGATAACTATGTGCATTTCATCAAAATTAAGATGGTTTTTAATTATCAATTACCAGAATTTTTAAAAATTGATGTAATTCACCAAATTAACAGTACAGGGGTGGGGGAACACGGTCATCTCAGTAGGTGCAGAAAACGTGTGTAATGAAGTTCAGCATCCGTTGATGATAAAAACAGCGAACCAGAATTAGAAGGGAGCCTCCTCAACCTAACAGAGAGCATCTGAACACCTGCAGCTAACTTCATGCACAATGCTTGGTTTTTCTTCCAAGCTGGGGAAGGCAAAGAGGCATCGAGTCACCATTTTTATTTAGTCCTGTGCTGAAGCTCCAACCTCTGAAATAAAACAAGAAAGAGGAAAAGCATACATATTGTAAAATTAAACTGTTTGCAGAACACATGATCAAACATGTTGAAAATAAAAAAAGATAGGTTACTATAATAAGTTTAGTAAGGTATGAGCTCAATATACAAAACTCACTTTTATTTCTACATGCTGGCAACACATAATTGGAAATGGAAGTTTAAAAGCTACCATTTACAGTGGAATTAGAAAACAAAATAATGAGGGACAAATACAACAAAATTTGTGTAAGACTTGTCCAATGAAAACCACATAAATTGGTAAGAAATGAAAGCTAAGTGGATGAAGATACACCACAGTCGTGAATTGGAAGACTCTTTTATAAATGTTAATTGTCCTTAAGTTGACATATAAAAAATGCAATTTAACTAAGAAATTCTGGCAGTCATTTTTGTAAACTTGATTATAAAGTTTTTGTGTAAATGCAAATGACCCAGAATAGCCCAAACAATTTGAAAGAAAAAAGTACAAAACTTGTACTGTTTATATTAAAGCTTTGCTACTTAAAGTAATCGAGATACAGTGCTGAGATAAAGATAGACATGAACCAGTGAACAGACTAGAAACCAGAAATAGACTCGCACTTATGTGGCCTGTTGATTTTTGATAGGTGCCAAGATAATTCCATAGTTTTTTAAATAAATGTTAGAATGAGAAAAATGAACGTCAGTTCTTACCTCATATCACACATAAAAATTGGATTAAAAAAGGGGTTATCAAACTTGAAAGCAAAAACTCCAAAACTTAAAGAAATGAAGCAAAAGAAAGTTCAATGACTTTGGAGTAGGCCAATATTTTTTAGATAAGACAAAAAGCAAAGTAAAAATAAGTGAAATAGATGTCAACATTTTTTTAAAAACTTTTGTTTTTCAAAAGATACTTCCAAAAAGTCAAAACATTGGGAAAAATACTTGGCAATACATATATCTTACAAAGTTCTTACTTTAAAAATACATACAGAACTCTTTAAGACAGTAGTAATGTATGGCCAAAAGATTTGAACAGACACTTCAAAAATACATATACAAATAGCCAGTAAGCATATGAAAAGTTCAGCATTATTAGTCATCAGGAAGCAAATTCAGTATCACTAAATAAATACCTATTTTAACTGCTAAATGTTAAAAGTCTCACGCCAAGTATGGGCCGTGACGAATGAAGATCACACACATTACTGGTTAAAATGTAAAATAGCACACTGCTTTGGAATAGTTTAACACATTTTTGTCACAACCCAGCAATTCCAATCCTGGGCATTTAGCTAAGAAAGAAGTCCATGGAACGTCTTCTACACTAATGTTTATAACACAATAGCATGATTCGTAATGGCCCCCAAATAATGTCTTCCAACGGG
>PVKM010045635.1:0-11918 GCA_004027735.1 Carollia perspicillata
AAAGAAACTTTGCAGGCTAGAAGGGACTGGCAAGAAATACTCAAGGTCATGATAAGCAGGGACCTACAGCCAAGACTGCTCTACCCAGAAAGCTCTCATTTAGAATCAAAGGGCAGCTAAAGAGCTGCCCAGGCAAGGAAAATGTAAAGGAGTTCATCACTACCAAACCCTAATTACATGAAATGTTAAAAGAATTTATTTAAGAAAAAGAAGATAAAAACTATGAACAATAAAATGGCAAAAACTATGTATCTATCAAGAATTGAATCTAAAAAACAAACTAAGCAAACAAGAAGAACAGAAACAGAATCATGGATACAGAGGGTGTTTTGGTGGTTGCCAGATAGAAGGAGGGTGTGGGGGAATGGGTGAAGAGGTGAGGGGATTAAGAAGTACAAATAGGGAGTTGCAGAATAGCCACAGGGATGTAAATCACAGTATAGGAAATGGAGTAGCCAAAGAACATATATGCAGGACCACTGGACATGAACAATGGTGTGGGGATTGCCTGAGGGAGTGGGGTGTGCTGGGTGGAGGAGGGCAAAGAGGGAAAAATTGGAACAACTGTAATAGCATAATCAATAAAAAAATTCTTAAAAGGATATATAAAAATGGAAGTCATACAAATATAAGAGTATAGATTTATTATGTTACAATGCTTCTGGTTTGTCTCTACAGACTTACTTGCCTTATGGAAATATTTTACATTAATTATTAATTTTCATCGTGTAGTTTGGACAATATCCTAACTCCTTTGGTATCCTTTGGGATGTAACTCTTGATTTCCAAAGTCATGACTGCTTTATAGTACCTACACCCCTTGTCTTTTGTGAATGAAGACTTCAATTTCCATCCAACTCACTTAGAACAGTAAAAGTTATTCTACGTAGTGTGAAACATTAGCACACAATTCCTGAGTATGTGTAATGCACCAAGCACTAGAACTATAATAATGAAGAAGACATATTTTTCACCCTTGAGAATCTCAGCCTTGCTGTGGAGACAGTTGGAAAACAATGAACACGTGGCATATGCGTGTATTTGTGACAGGAGCTAGCTACCTCTCCACATTGTCATAGCACTGTGCCAGAGTTAAGGACAGGATGATGCAGAAGGGACGCTTACCCAATCTCAAGGGGTCTGGAAGTCTTCTGGATGATCGCTTGTAGGTTGAAAAAACCCTCTACTCAGGGTAGATGTGCACAGCAGATCACCCTGTAAGGACGGTTTTCCAGCCACTTCATTTAAGACACTTTCCCTTCACTACTTTTGTTTGTTACCTGGTATCAAATCCTCATCGTGGGACCCCTGGGAGGAGTGGCTGGGCAGTGAAGGTGCCTAGACAAAGTCTCAGGTAAGGAAGGGACTCCTGGCCTTGGCTGGGCCAGGGCGCAATGACATGAGACAATGAGCACACTGTAATTATCATTTCCATGCGATGAACATATAAATACATTAATGCAGGAAAAACATCTAACCTGAGAACCACCACGAGGGCAGCACTGCCTCTGAGAATGGGGAGTTCCTCACTGGGGGGTTCTGAAGCAGAGGCGGAGGTGACTGAAGGTGCGTGCATGCACATCAGTCAAAACCATGAAGGAATAACATTTACATCCTGATGTGTGCTGTATATTTTCTATTCTATTTCACTTTTTTCCCACTTTCAAAAGCAGATTTCTTTTCTTTTTTTATTGTTGTTCAATTACAGTCGTCCCAATTTTTTATTTCACTTTTTAAAGATGTGGATCATGGAGCAGAATCAGTCATGACCTACAGTTTGAAAAGCATTATTACGGAAATCACCCCACACGGGTCAGGGTGCTGGACAGGATGACCTCCGAACTTCCAGCAAGTTCAAAGACCCTGTCAATCTATGAGAACTTCCTTGATCTAATAAGTTCATTGCTCTGATCTGTCCTATCAGAAGTGTTTTTACCAAGAAAAAGCCTAACTACTAAGTACTTTCCTATTCTTCTGGGCTGAAAATGAAACAGAAACGAGTGTCCTGTGAGCCCCGCACCTGAGGTCTGGGCACACTGCGTCACCATGGGCAGGGGCGGCGGGGGCCCGGGAGCCCGGGTGTGCAGGGCTGCCACCCTTACTCTCCCTCTTGAGAAAGCCAAGATGCAGCTTTCTGTTTCTTTTGATTTCACTTTTGTTCTTCTCATGTTTTCCTACGATTGTCTGGCCCCTACATTCCGAAAGTCCACCATTTCAAAGACGAAACTTAGAAAGCAATTTAAAAACTCTAGCACCACCAGAAAAACTGACAGCCTGGCCAAAGGGACACTGGCGCCCGCAGACCTAGCTCTGTGGGTAGCGTGTGTTCAGCTGTTTGTTCCCATGTCGGTGGAAGCTGACGGACGGCAGACTTTCTCCCCCACCAGCGATTTTCAGCCTTGTTCATCTCATGGCACACATGAATTCATTACTAAACCTCTGTGGTACACCAAAAATTATATTTTTTGCTGATGACCCAAAAAAGGTATAATTTTGATTCATTCACACCGACAGCTGTTGTTGTGTTGGCTGTTGTCATTTCTTTGACAACCTAAGGGAAGAGAGGTCAGTGCCCCTGCCTAAGCGGTCTTGCGGCGCGCCCACTGAAAATCGCTGTCCCACGCCGGCACAAAGAGGGCGGCAGGGCACAGTAGGAGCAGGCGCACACTCTGATGTCAGAGGGGCCTAGCTTTCCAGCCTGGCTTTCACTTCAGAAGCGGCCTTTATCAAGTTACTTAACTTCCAAGCCTTAGTTTTCTCATGAGTAAAACAGATGGGTCTGCCACTTATTCCAAAAAGAAGTATGGGACTCCTTGGAGCTTTAGGAGCTTTAGGATAGTAATTTCTAATGGATTTTGGGGTATTGCTCAATTTAACTAGAAAAAAGTCAGAGCTAGGCCCAGCCACCCACTCGGAGAATGTCTCCCCTGATTGTACAACTTGGGTTGAGCAAAACAAACCATGTGTTTAAAACAAACTTTGTAGGTCCATGCAGCTGACCCTCGAACAACATGGGTTTGAACTGTAGTCCCCTTAAAATGTGGATTTTTTTTCAACAGACACTGTAAAAATATTTTCTCCTTCTTATGACTTTCTTAATAACACTTTCTTTTCTCTACATTACTATATGGTAAGAATACAGTACATAATACATATAACATACCAACTATGTCTTAATTGACTTTTTATATTATCAGGAAAGCTTCCAGTCAGCAGCAGGTTATCAATAAAGTCTTTGGGGAGCCGAAAGTTATGCCTGGATTTTCCACTAAGTAAGGGAGTAACCTATTGTTTCTCCACATTGGGAGAATAAGCAACCCCCACATTGTTTCAAGGGTCAATGCTATATAGAAAGAAGAAAAATGGTTTTGATAAAAACTGTCTTTTTATGGAAGATTTTGTGCAGTGAACAACACACACAAAGGTAAGATAAATGCAAACATTTGTTTTCCTTTCTGTGTTATTAAAACACTACTCACAAGCTTGGAAATTCACAACATAACTGAAGAAACAGAGAAAGAAACAAACAAGTGACACTGAGCTGGGCAGGAAGACAGGGCCCAATCCACGATCCTCTTGTTCACCTCCATCAGATGGGTTTAAATGCAATTGAATTCATGAGATGATACCCAAAGAGAAAGGGTTATTGCACACAGTCTCAATTCAGGGGGTTTGAAGGGGACAAGGTAGAAGAATAACAGTGCTGAACAGCCAAGTTTGCCTGGGGTAGGTTTTCAGATTGATTCATGACACCGGTAGGTTTATATGCTTTTACTTTCACCCCCCGAGGATGCTTGTGATAGGTGGCAAAATGCTTGAAATATTCTCCAGCATATGCCTAACAAATTCATCAAGAATATCCTCCAATTCATGGTTAATTTAATCTCCCTTTCCCCAATTAACTCCCTATATACAAAGCAGAAGAAAGACAATGCTCCACGAGCTCAAAATAGCAGCGCACATGAAAGGCAGTAACACCAACCATCCACTGAGCATCTGCAAAGTGCCAGATACTCTACTAGGTGCCTGGAACACGTATTTCATCTTATACTCCAGCACACTTCCTGGTGTACCTATGAATGTCTCCATTTCACAGACAAGAAAGCTGAGGTGGGCTGAGTCCAAGGTTACAAAGCTTACAAGTGCAGATAGATACAAGGTCAAACCGAGGCCAGCTAGCTTCAAAACCCATGCTACTATTTTAGGCTCACCTATCTATATAGCAATGAAAGTTTCCTGATTTACCAAAAGAAAATGCATAAATAAGAAAAGACAGCAGTCATGGTGACATTAAGGTGCAAACTGTATATCTAAAAAGAAAATAAATTCTCCTTTATTCTCTGGGATTAGGAAGGCTTCTCTAGATGCTTCATTCCTTATACCCAGCAAACACACACACATGCACACAGCTGATGCCTCACTTGACGGCAATGTCTTAATGGCAATACCAGTATGAATTTCGGAAGACATAGTAATATGGTTCATTCACAAGTACGCCATGCAATTGCTTTGGGACCTCCAGCAGACTCCTCACATCCTGTGAGGTTTCAGGCTCCTCATTAGTGACACGGAGCTATCACGAAACCTGTTGTGTAAAACTGAAAAGCAGACAAACTACATCTATGCTAAATGGAGAAGGAATAACTTTCAGGAAACAAATGAATTCTAAAGGAAAAAAATATCTATATAGAAATAGCTACTATTACCTGCATCATTAATAGATTTTGGACTTATTTTGAGCAAACAATGAAAAACCAGTGAGGGTTTGGGCAAGAGTAAGGCTACTCCACAAAGAACCTAGCAGGGAAGTGGACTGAAGTGTCCAGACCATGGACATATGTGAGAACAAGTAGTTACAAATCCCTCCTATGGTAACGTGCAGAGGTGCTGGTGTAGAGGATAAGAAAAAAAAGAAATAAGAGTATTTTTCAGGGGAAGACGTACAATGAATTTGAGACTTGATGACTAAGATAATGGTCTTCTTATTAAGAGAAATACAGAAGTCAGAAATAATTATTAGTTGGAAAAGATGACAAGTAATTTGACTTCGATTTAACCAACCAATTCTGACAAATTTTTCTTTTCCCAAAATCATTTTCAAATGGATTTTCATCACATTATTTGTCCCTTCCAGAGACCTGAATGAGAACATTTACGGTGGTCTTCTTGAGCTGGACCTTTAAATTCTTGAAATATTAGCTATATTGTTTATATCCACATGGAAGGGATGATAAGGTTAGGCAAGCGCTGTTAACAATCTATCTGCATTTAAGCACAGAATTCGGCTCTCCACCCCGACTCTAGAAATAAATTTCTATTTCTCCACATTGCTCAACACATATCTGTTGTGTGGAATTGATCCTGAGACACTGCACACAAGCAAAGGGAGAACCCGTTTGGGTTTCCATCTTCCCCTGAAAAAGTGAGAAAAGAAGGCTGAATGAGAGGCTCTACAGGGTCGTCTAGCTCTAGACACCTGGCCCCCTCCAACCTGTTCTCCTTCGTGACGAACAACATGTATTTCTATGTCAGCTGGACACAGTGAAGTGAATACAGCTTGTGACACAGAACAAAGCTAAATAGGTCATATGAAGACAGAATCTCTGACCTTGGCCTCATTAGGCCCCATACAGAGGCCAACTAAGAGAGAAGAGCTAAATGGCCACACTGAGAAGAGGAGATGGGTATGGAGGGACTGGGCAGGGGGGCGGCAAGCGGGAGGGAGGCCAGAAACTACACCATCTAGCAAGTTCCAGAGCACAGGAGTTGCGCACTTTTTCCAACTTAAATAAGACGCTTGCTTCACACTGGAAGTGCCAGGCATGGGGCTCTGTGCTGGAGAACAAACAGACGCCTAGGACCCATCAACATCCTCCCTTGAGGATGCCATGGTCTGTTATTTCAATTATGGGCATTCCCATCATTGGAGGTTGAAACTCACAAATGGTACCATTTTCTCCTCCCTTTCCATTTACAAAAATTAGAATATTTTCAGTCTCACATTTATAGTTACAAGACTCCCCAAGACAGCGAACTGAACAAAATACGAACAAGTTCATTAAATTCACCATAACTTCTCTTTTAAAAATTTGCCTAGAACGTAAAATGAAAATTAATAAAGACATAAATATATCATTAGAAACATAAAACAAATGTTCACCCTCACCTGTAATCAAAATATGCAAATTAAACCAAAATGCCATTATTCACTTATCAAATTATTATCTCTTAAAAACCAATATCTGTTGTTGGTGAGGGCATGGTGACTTATGAGGGTTCTCCTATTTATGGGTGTATAAATGTGGGGGGGTGTTCTGTGTGTAAATGGGAATTTCCTTTCTTAAAAGTAATTAATATGTTATAAAATCTTAAAAAATCTGAAACCCTATGGGCAAATCTTACTACTTAGGATCCATCCCAATGAAGTAACCAGAGATATATACAAAGTTTTACATAAGGGTATTTATATCCAAGTGCTGATTATGATACTAAAAAATAGGCTAAATCTCTACTTAAGAGATAGTTAAAAATTCTGATACATCCATATAATGGATTATAATGTATATACACACATGTCAAATTATATTTTCAGATATATAATGACACGGGGAAATGCTCACGGTACCAAGTTAAATAATAAAGACAGGATACAAAGCCCTAGATCCAGTGTAATACAAATGTCATTGATATACATATGCACAAGGTGGGGACAAACCCCAAAAGGAAAACTACTAAAAACACAAAAATGGAATTGGATTCTGGGGTTTTTTTAACGTCCCTATTTGTATTTTATAGCATTGTATGAGGGTCTGTTATGAAACGTATTTTGTGAGGTTTTATCATGAAATGAACCTTATGAAGTTCCATTATGCAGATAAAAAATGGTCAAATGATGACACTTTCATATACTTTAACTTATTTCATCAACAGAAAAAATTCTAAAGAAGGAGTTGCATAGGTAGGGTTCAGAAAGTGTATCTTTGAAAACATATCACATATGGGGAAGACTCAATGAAAATAAAACACGAAAGAATAAATGGTAAATCACATGAAGTCCTAAGAGTCTAGTATGCAGTGCATGTTGCTACAGAGATTCTTAACCTGTTTCCAGTGAGCCTAAAATTACACGTTTCGCTGATAAAATCTAATACAAGATTATAAACAGCATTCTAAAGCTCTTGATTAGACATTGTTACTCCTCTGCAGAACCCAAAACTTAGCTGTATTCATCAACATTCCATACTTAAGATGTAATTAGTCCCCCAAATTGTTGGCAGCTCACTGTAAATATTTCTTCAACTGACAACTTTTTGGTCTAATGTTATGATTAATATATAACCAAGTGCTTTCTTTAAACAAGAGGTAAATAGTCAAACATAAAACAAACCAGAATGGAGCACGTTGCTTGTGATAACGTGGATTTTTTAAGGCTTCCTATAGCTCTGCTTTTTTAAACGTAGAACCATGTATTTTATTATGAGCAACAGGATTGACATTTCCCTTTTCTGTCCTAATAAACAGAGGGCTTCACAGTTCCAATTCAAGTTCTGGGACAGTAAGTTCTCACACAGTGCCATTAACAAACCACACAGTGTGACGGCCAGCTCTGCCAGGGCCCTCCAGTTATTAAAATCTCCTAAGACATACAAAGCATATTTAATCTGTGAAGTAATAATTTTAACAAGGCAGCCACCACTGAGTTGTTTCAGTAAGGTGACCAAAAAAAAACCCAAAAACCAGAAAGAGGAAAAAAAAAACCACTTGGGTCTAAGATCAAAAAGGATCCTGGAACCCAAGCTGGCTGGGTTGGGTCACTGTTAAGGCATTGATCCAAAAAGAGAGAGAAGAACATTATTAGAAAATAGTATTCATTTCATTTTTTCACAAATATTATCTCCTCTAACTTCTCTTTTGTGTCTTTTTCCCCACAGCTTGTGTGAACACACACACACACTCACTCCTGTCTTCTCTTTCACCTTTACATTCTGTCACACAATTATACCTTGGGGACCTCAACTCATTTTCTTGAGACCCCAAGTACCTCATTAACATTTCTGAAAAATCAGTAGTCATTAAGAAATGAAATTAGATAAGATTTTTTAATTTTCTAAAATATTTGGCTTTTTATAAAAATAACTGTGAAACTTATATTAGAATTTAATTGTATTATCATCAAATATGTCAAATGCCACATATCAAGATTCCTAAAATAGTCTATTAAACTTGTGACACACTAGTTTTGTGTTCAAATATCTTTAGGATAAAAGAGCCATGGTTTTACAGAAATGTTAAAGTTAAAATGATTTCATATAATTATTACATTTTTGCTTATTTTTTAAATCCTCAACAGAGGATATGTTTATTGATTTGAGAGAGAGACAACATCTATCAGTTGCCTCCCGTACACACCCACAACTGGGGATCAAAACTGCAATCTAGGTGTGTGCCCTGCCGGGGATCAAACCCGCAACCTTTCGGTGTGCCAAACAACATTCGAGCCAACTGCGCTACACAGCTGGGGCTGCTTATTTTCTAATTACGAAGGTCACTTAAAGTTATTCTAGAAGTAAACACTACATAATTTTGTGTTTAAGCAAAGTAAAAGTTCCCAATGAACCCACTGTGCCAAAAGATAACCAGCAATAACTGGTTTCTACCTCCCACTTTTCTTCTACACATACAGTGGCGCTCTCTCTCTCTTTCTTCTTCTCTGTGAAATATATCTTGGTATCGCTTCATAATAGTATTTAAAGTCTTTCATTTACATAGAGAAGAAACAAATTTAATATGTGAAATATCGAGAGAAAACCAATAAGCAGCAAATACAAGGATATTTAGCCGTCTGATCATCGTTGCCAGTGTGGACCAGGCTGTTCCCAACTATATTATCTACAGAAAATTTTTGGAAAATATATTTAAAGGAATCCAAATTTTAAATAAGATACCATAAATTCAAACTAAGATAATTGAGGTTTTAGCATTGGGGTAGTTCCTGTATTTTTTTTAATGCCATTTAGTGTTTAAAGCATTAGAGATTGACTGATCTAGCCTTCCCTGGGCTGCTGGGCCTTGGCCAGTGAGTGTCCCTCACTGAGTGTTCTTTAAGTCAGCAGGCCCTTGAAACAAAGCACAATGGCAAAGTTTTAATGAGTGATATAACCCTCGCCATTCAGAAGGTAAAAAACAACTGTTAAAAAAAGCAAACAGACCCAAGGAATGGGTTCAGCAATAGGCCTGGAGGATTTCAGAGATAGAGCCCTTGCTTATCAAAATAAAAGCCACAACAGAACAACTGTTTCAATCCTACACTCTGTTCTAAACTATTCTAAATTCTCTCCAGATTAATTGGCGTAGAGTCCCACCAAGCTCATTAAAAGAGAAACTTCTGGGCTCCTACAGCTCAGTTGGTGTCTGCTGTCCTCCCAGACTCGAGGGCTCTCCAGCAAGGACAAGAACTTGGCAGAACCACATACTCCTGAGCTTTCTTTACAGACAGTATTTCTCAGATTTATTTTTAAATTGCACTTGAAAAATCAGACTCCCAGGATCTTTTCATATTTGCTATTTTTTAACTGAAAAATCGATCCTTATTTATTCTCCTTGTGGTACCGCCCGGGGCCAGTTCCATTTTATAGGTACTGAACAACAATACATACACCATCCGCCCTGGAATCTGTGACTACTCAGACGGGTTATTAGATAACTCTGATGAACTTGTCAAGTGAATCATGTGGACACTCAGGCATTTTAAGTTATGTTCCAAGGAGGTAGAAAGAGAAAATTCTTTTTTTTTCCCGACACAGGTTTCCTCTACCCACCCACCCCCATCATGAGCCTGCCAATGTCCTGACCTTCCAGTCTCTGCAGCAGAGGGTGAAGTTTGGCGGGAGAAAGACCCAGCAAATTAAGGCCTCTGTTCAACAAATATTTGCTCACCCACTCCAAGGGGAGTGAAAGTTTGCTTCATGCTGCCTGCCAGGAGTAACATGTAGCGTTCTTAAGGAAGCTTGTTCAGCTGATAGCTAAGAATTAGACACCTCACATCAAGGTAAATAGATAGTCCAAACTCACAGAACATCACAGAAAAGCAAATGATTTACCAAACTCCCAATGTCACATGAAAGTCAACACAAGTCCCATGAAATAGAATCTGAGTATGATTTCCTTAAAAAAAAAACAATTTACACCTGCTTGTGTTGTTGCATGGTTTTAATCTGGTTATCTTAAATTCAAAAACTACCTGACATAAGGCATCCTTTTCCTGAAGTTTTACCTGCATGGCCCACTGAGTTTAGACCATTGAGACTGCCATTTGTCAAGAAAACTTCTGGCTACCCGAATTCCATTTCCCACTCCACTCCCCTCCCAAGAATCCCCTCCCATGTTCCAACCCTCACCTTAAATCACTGAGATATCTGCAAATCTGAAAAGACGAAAAGTCAGAGAAAGGAAGACATGAAGCTATTGGAAAAACGTCTGACTTGTGAGATCCACACTACTTCACCCTCATCCCCAAGACTAGGGGAGGGAAATGAGGAGATTGGGGGTTAGTAGGGGAGGAGATGCAAAGGGTGGGAGAGTGGGTGGCAGGGTGTGTGTGTGGTGGGAATTGGGGTGGCGACCTGTCGACTAAGCTCATTCCCCGAAGTCCCCAGCTCCTAGAGAGCGTTGAACAGCCGGACGAGGGCATGTCCAGGTTGCGCAGACACAAGTTCCGCTTTTTATTTTTTTCTTCAGTAGTGGAATCACAGCTTCTTTTTCAAACCCTCAGAAGAATCCGAAACGCCCAGCTGCTGTTGCCAGTGACAAGGAGCAGGAGAGGCGCTTTCAGCTGTAGGTGCCGAGCCTCGCTGCAGTCCAGGCATCTAGGGAAGCCCTGACGTTCTGGGTGACTTGACAGCGATCTGGGGTGGGGAGCTGAGGGTGTCGCGGTGACCCGAGCGTGGCAACCCCAGCGGGCGGGCGGGCGGGCGGCTCCAGATTCCATAAACCAGCGGGCTGACGAGATTTACAGCACTCTCAGGCGGTGCTCTTTCCTTTCTCCCACTCCACCCCACCCCAACTCTCCCTTTTTTTTCTTTTCTTTTTTGCTTGGCCCCACCAAGCAGTTGGGGCCACCTTGGGGGTGGCTGGGAGCAACGGCGATTAGCGCCCTAATCCCCAGTCCCGACCCGAGGGGCGGGGACTGGAGCCCGGAGCGGGGACGCGGCGGCGGCCAGCTCTCAACGTCCGGCGGGCAGGTCCGGAGGCAGTGGGTGGCGTGGGAACCCGGGACCTCCGCACTCCGAGGAGCGCCTGGCAGTTCCCGGGGTGGGGATGTCCGCCAACTCCGGGCGCACAGGGGAGGAAGGGAGTGGCTGGACTACTGCCGGGAAGGCGCCGAGGGGGAAACAGCGACCCCCGTCCTCCAGGGACCTCCCCGCGCTGAGGGGCGACGTGAACCCTAACGCCAGCCGCGGCCTTCGGGGACACGGGGGAGCCCCGCGCCCGGCGCTGAGCACCTGAGGGGCGGGGACTCTTCCCCCAGGAGAAGCGGGAGCTCCCCCATCCACCTCCACCTCGCGGCTGCGGTGCTGGGCGTCGCCGGGGGATGGGTCGCGGTGGAAGGCAGACCTTCCCAAGGCTAGCAGAGGCTCGGACCCAAGCAACGTCCGGGCAGAGAAGTTGGGGGCCGAGCACGGGAGGCTGGGGTCGAGGCCCATGAAGCGCTGTGGGGACGGGCCAAATGCACGGCTGGAGCCTGGAGTGGGGAGAGTCGCTAGTACTTACCGAGCGGCTCCCGCATGCTGCCCCGCGCCGCCGCCGCCGCTCCGGCCGGCAGGGCACCAGTGCGACCAGCCCGCCTGCAGCCCCGACAGCGGAGCATGCCCGGAGCCGCAGCAACCCACCCGCCCCACCACGCCACGCCCACGCCCGCC
>PVKM010045636.1:0-11925 GCA_004027735.1 Carollia perspicillata
GCCTGGCATGACAGCTTCGAGGGGAGGAAAATCAGCGCTGGCACGGCCCTGCCATCAGGGACCCAGCGAGCTTCCCTCAGAGAGTCCAGCATGGTGCAGTGGCTGAATGCTGTCCGCCCTGGTGGGATGGGGGGAGGGGGGGGCTGGCTGGCACCTCCCTGGCATCAGTGTCCTCCTTCTTGGGGACTTTATTGAGTCAGGTGACAGGATCCTGTGCTACAAACTTCCCAGGCCGGTGATGGTGCGCAAGCCAGGGAGCCCAGGATACGTCGCTCGGGTCTGCCCCTTCCAGCCTGCGAAGGGCCAGCCTTCCTCCCAGGGCCCATGAGCCGGCTCAGTGGTCAGGAAAAGGGTGGGAAGGAGGCTGACAAGCAAAGTGGCAAAGGGCACGGACTTGGGAGATGCCTTGTTCCGGGTCCACATTCTTCCCGTGGCTCAGACAAGCTGAGTGACCTCGGCCAATCTTTCTGTGCCGTAGTTCCCCTGTCCACACAAGGGGGATGGTCAGCGTCCCCTCTGGATGTTGTTTAAAGGACAGAGGGGCGAAAGCATGTGTAACAAACATTTAGCGCAAGGTGAGATCTCAGTGCTTGCTCTTGTTATTATTATTGTTGTTGCCAAATGGTCAGCAGACAGCAGTTCCCTTGGCCAGGCGACACTAGACCAGGGGAGGCCAGGGGCTGGTGGTATAATGAACCCCTGGTTTGAAGTCAGGGGCCTCGGCTGGACGGCGTGCCCTGTAACGTATCCTGCACGCTCCTTCAAATTGGGCAGATCCGACTACATGCATTTGTCACGAAGAACAAGACGGGGAAAGCCGACCACTGAAGTAGCTACCTGCCACACCGCTCAGAAGGCAAACGCTCCCGTGAGTGTGGCAGAGGCTGCTGGACACGCTGCTCCCACCTGCTTGCCCCGGGCGTGCTTCTCGGCACACTGAACGCTAAGGAACTCTCTTCTTTTCCTAACGTGACCTCTACACGCAAACCCACTGTCTCGGCTGGCCGCCCACCGAAGAAACTGATCTCTTCGGATTCCGGTGGGCAGGCTGGTGGCGCATAGCTCTGGGTGGATGGGTAGGTTGTGTTATTTTTCAGGGCCATTTGGACTTTTTAAAATTGTTTTTGGCTTTCTATGCAGAGTGCAGGGGCTGAGAATGTCCATGCAGGGCCGAGGGTGTCCTGTACTGCTGTGAGGACATGTGATGTGAACCTCAAGATCTTCAACAGAAAAGTGGGGGGCGACAGGCTGGACCAAGGCATCCTGTGCTGTCAATGATGCAGACTTCATCTGTGTGCTTTCTAAGCCACACCGACACACACGGGGAATAATTGTTTCCTTACCCGCCACTGTTGGTGTCCTAGTCTCAGGCTGCACAGAAGGGCGGGGCGGCTGTGATTAGTCACCCCCTGCAACTCACATTCCCAGAGCAAAGCAACGGGCACTCCCACCATCACCCCTGGGGAGCAGCCAGGGGGCCTCCCCCAAATTAGGGATGAGCCTGGTTTAACTATAAGCTGTTCACAGCTTCCCAGTCTCCAGCCGGGTGGCACTTTCTCTTTTTCAGGTTAAAAGCACTCTAAAAACACCTTCTGAGCCACTGAGGTCCCCAGTCTTCCCTGCTCTGATTTCAGGCCAGTCCCCATCTCCTGTGGTGTGTGTCCGGTGAGACCTCACTGCCGCGGACATGCGCCAGGTCTCAGGACTCACAGCGGAATACTGACAAGTTGCTTCAAATCAAGTCACATGGCCCAGCCCTCCATTTGGACCCAGGAGGAGGGCAGGAGGTCCCCTAACCCTGATCTGACTCAGGGCAAGTTTCCAATATTTGGAAAGTGAACAAACAATGATTTTTCTCCCTCTGAACCCTGAAGTCCAAAAACATCACATCCTCAAAGCCCCAAAACATCACACCCAACTTCCAGACTTCACAAAAAATGGGAATCATAATGAAGAACTTACAGGTCCCTTTGAGGAGGGCCCGCCCTCTTGACGAATACCGTGCCCTGCCAATGGGGGCAGTGGGCGGCGTCTTCTCTGAGTGCGTGGCTAGGTGCTACTGCAGCGCCCACGTCTGCTGCTCCCCTGCCCCCACTACAGACGGTCAGACGGTGTTCAGAGACTCGGCGTTTCTGGGGAAGCGCCCAGGCCTGGGTTTTCTCTCTGGCTCCGGGAAAGGCTGTGTGGCAGGCACAGCCCGCTTGCCTTCTGCCGGGGGTGGGAGGTGGCGGGGATGGAGGTGCTCATCCCGAATCAATACTAGGAGTTAAGTATCACTTGGGCAGAGAGGATCTCAGGATTTCTGCCTCACGTGTAGGGACTTCCCAGCATCAACCTGGCTGCGCCTCTGGGTCTAACCCTGACCTTTCAGTTCACCTTTTGCCTTCCATCTCCATGTTTGACTCTGGTTCGGTGATCGGGGCCAGACGTTTTCCTTTGGCCTGACCGCACCAAGGTGAACTACGTGGCACCGTGGCCCTTCACTTGTGGGTTCTGCGTCTGAACCCTGCCCACTGCCTGGCTGTCCCGTCTCACTGCTGGGAATGAGGCCACGCCCCAGCGCGTCCTGAGAGAGGAGGCAGAGGCCCTGGGGTTAGGCTGATGGCTTCAGACCCGAGCCCCAGAGCTTGCTTGCCTGGCTGTGCAATGTTGACCGTGCTCCTCAGTCACTCTGAGCCCCGGTTTCCTCACTGCCGAGTCAAGATACCCTCGGGGATTTGTGGAGGGAATTTAACCTGATAATGAATGGGGAGGCCAGCACCGTGCTCGGTGCCTTTTACGTACACAACGAGTACCAGCCATTGTTCTAATTCTGTGCTGTCTGCGTTTGGGAAGTCTGCATTTATTTTGAAATCCACGGCAAATTGACAAAGAGAATCAGAAGAAATAAGGATGATGAGTTGGAACATTCTTTTTGAACATACATGCTCACGAAGGCTTTTCCAATTTAACCTTGCAAGCAATCTCGGACCACGCCTTCTTTTGGCCAGATCTCACGGGAAAAGGAATGCTTTGCTTAGGAACACTAAAAGAGGAATGCATCTACAAATCAGCTCTTAGAATGAAACAGGATGAGAGAGTTAAAGACAGACATCTTGGCTGAGCAGCTTCAGCCAAGACCTGGTTGGTTACACGAGCTGCAGCGTGCACAAGCGGTCACCTGGCAATGGGTGGCCGGTGTCCGAGCGGTTTGACCCTGTGTCCGTGAGGCAGATAAGGACCAACTACAAAGCACCTCCACATGTTCGCTCTGACCAGCGGACAATGCGCTCAAGCCTTCCCTCTCTCTCAACGCGACCAGCCTTCGGAGGCCGCATTCCTGTGCAGACAAAGCGAGACTGTTCCAGCCCCTGTCAGCACCTCCGTGTCTGCGACTGATAGCGATCAGAGCCTTTCCCTCGGCTCGAGTCACGTTTACATGATGCAACATCACGAACAATTTGGATCTGAAATCCATTTATTGAAAACCCCAATGCCGCACAAGCTGCTAATGGTATAGACCTTCTGTCTCAGGTAAAACCAAGGCACTGAAGCAAATGGTCCCGAAATGAGCAGAGATTCCACTTCTAATGTGGCTGCAGGGCTGCAGTGGGGCGAAGGGAGGGAGAAGATTCGACCCCTGGTCATCACAGTGGTGGAAAGGGCCTGGACCCCTGTGCATCTTGGGGGACTTGACTCATTGGGGGAAACCCAGGGTAGGGTCTTGAGACTTTTCTTTCACTTTAAAATACGGGTTTGCAGGGGACATACAACTTACTGAGAGTCTCCAATTCCCCAAGTGCAAATTGGCATGTTTTTTCTGAAGGCACAGAGCGGGGCACGAATGGGGACAGTTTGCTCGTGCACTTGAGGCAGAAGGACCATCACGGCTCCGTCCCTTCGAAGGTGGGGAACACTCCACCTTGTCTGTGGCAGCGCATCCTACAGGCGTCTCCCCATGACGCTAGTCTTCAGCAACACGTCGTAACAGAATGGATCTATGACCAGGTAAATTTGGGAAACACTGCAGATTATACAACGCACATCTGTACATTAAAGGCTCTTAGTAGTCCCACGATCAAGAAATATATTTAACTTTTTTTAACCTAGTTATTTCTCAAATATTCTTTTTTACCATAGGACTTTGTAATGTATCAGCCCGCAGAAGCTTCAGGAAACATTCAGGGCACCGTTGGGCTTACTGGTATAAGCCGCCCAGTTCTTTCTTCTGACGGCTGAGGGGCAGACCAACGACTCCCATCCCCCTCAGCCCGTTCCCTCCTGACCACGAGCGAGACACTGATACGACCGTAAAGAGAAGCCTCTGGAACACGGCTTCCTCTAAGACAGATGCCTCGCAGACGGCCACAACGCACGTGCCTGTGCACGCGCACACCTGTGCACTCACACACGAGGATGTCCTGATTGACTTCCCACCCTCCAAGCTACTGTGACAAGTGTTCTGCTTCGGCCTGCCAACAGTCTTCTCGCTCCAGCATCCTGGTCCTGGGATCTGCAGGAGGAGACGCGTTCTCAGTCCCTAGAGGTGGAAAGGCCCCTCTGTGCCCTTCCTCTGCCCTGTTCTGGGCTGTGTCCTTTGACTGAGAGCAGCTTTTTGTCACTAGTTCAGTAGTGACATTTTCCATCTCGTTTCTGATGGGCACCAGGCAGAAAGTTTATAAATAATCATGAGGGAATTTAAAGGTGGATTTGTACATATATGAACAAATCATGGCCCAGAGCAGCAAATGGCTTAGGTATGCCCCATCAGAACCACAGAGGTAACTGACAAGACGCTTCAAAGCCATCGTAGAGGACTTGCCCTTCTGGGAAGATGGAGTAGATGAATGGTTTTCTCCACTTCTGGGAAGACGGAATAGAAGACTTTCCTTATTCCTCCCATATAGTTCAATTCAAAGCCCTGGACATGATGTGAACCAAGACTCAAAAGGTGGAGAGAAGAAAGTCTGGCTAGAGGCTTGGAACCCGAGGAATGACAAGGTGGCGAGTTCACTGGGCTTTCTTCGTGCCTTGCATGTGCCAGACCTGGTGCTGGAGAAGCAGCAGCCCCAATACGCAAATGGGCACAGACAAATAAAGCCCGCACTAGTCAAAGGTGAATGAAAGAGGCGGCTTAGCCGACAGAAGACTTCTAGACAAGAACTGCTCTGTTTTAGCCACAGACCACAGAGGGCTCTGTAGCCCCAACTCCACCAGCCCTGGCTGGGTGGGGACCGAGACGACTCCTCCCACAGTCTGACAAGGCACCCAGACCCCTTGCTGGGGTGTAACAGAGGAGGCCAAGCTCCTCGTGCTGGATGGTAACACGCCCCTCCCCATGCTATCAGTGGAAGCCACGCGTGGAACCCGGCCTTCTAGACTCACCCTGTGGCACAGAACTAGGTGGTTCCTGCCAAAGACCTCGCCACTGGGGTGCTGTCAGAGGAGACTGACGGACGGTCAGTACTGTCACACTGCCTGGCAGTGATGAGCCTCCCACGGTACTGGGGGGCCGTCTGGGAGCAGTGGGAAGGCACTCTCTCACCCTCCCAGCTGGGTGGCATCGACAGAGGCCTAGTTCAGAGACGAAGTTCCCACTCCCTTTCAGCAAACAAGGAGCCCTATGCCCCATGTATCAAGGGAGGCCAACTGGGGAATCAGGACTTCCACCCCTGACCTGGGGTGACAAGGCAGTGCCACCGCCTCCGACTGCCAGGGCAGTGTCAGGAGCCAGCTAAAACAGAAGACTTAAATAAGATCCAGAGCCCCGTTACATAATAGCCACGATGTTCAGTTTCAATAGAAAAATCAGTCATCATTCTACGAACAAGGCGAGTCACAACTTAAGTTTGAAAAGACAATCAAAATGTTCCAACGCTGACGTGGATTTTAAAGCAGCCATTATAAAAATGCCTTCGTGAGCGAAAAACATGCTTGGTACAAATAAAAAGCTAGGAGGTCTCAGCAAAGAAACTGAAGACAAAAGAACCAAGTGGAAATCGTGGACCTGAAAAACAGAGCTATCAAAATAGAAAAATCAATGGACGGGCTCCACCACAGAACGAAGTTGACAGAAGAAAAAATCGGTCAGCTTGAGCACAGGACAATCGAAATGACCCAATCTGAACCACAGAGAGAAAACAGACTGAAAAAGGTGGGCGGAGCCTTAGAGATCTAACATTTGTGTCATCAGAGATCCAGAAGAGGAAAAGATAACGGAGCTGCTGCAAAAGTACCTGAAGAGATAACAGCTGAAAACGTCCCCAATTTGCAACAAGACAGAAACCCACAGATGTAAGGTGAGCAGATCCAGATAGGATAAACCCAAAGAAATCCATGCCAAAACACGTCTTTTCTTGAGCTTTGAAAACTCAAGAAAAAAATATCTTGAAAGCAGTGAGAGGGAAATACCACCTTAACTACAGGGAAGCAACAGTTCAGATGGCAGGAGACTTCACGTCAGAAACACGAGTTGAGGAAGGAAGAGGCACGATGCTCTCTCAAGGACTGAATAAAAAACCGTCCAGTGAGAACTCTGTACAGCAGAACACCCTCAGAATAGAGGGAAAATCGAGGTATTCTCAGATTAAAAAAAAAAAAAAACACAACTAAGATAATCTCTCACTAACAAATCTATTCTTAAGAAATGGCTAAAAGACATGCTTTAAATAGAAGAGAAATAAGCAACAGAAAAAAATGGGTAAAGTAAAAAATATGAGT
This sequence comes from Carollia perspicillata, assembly GCA_004027735.1. NCBI lineage: Eukaryota > Metazoa > Chordata > Mammalia > Chiroptera > Phyllostomidae > Carollia > Carollia perspicillata. The sequence continues at coordinate 6,700 of PVKM010045636.1, forward strand.
AAATTTATTTCCTTTTCATTTTAAGGTTTCTAAATTATGTTTAGTGGATGAAGCAAATATTGTAACACTGTCTGATGTGGTTCTCGATGTATGCAGAAAGAATATGTAAGACGATGACAAGTTGTAGAGGGAAAGGGACATAAATGGAGGTGAAGTGTCTACACCTCACTCAAACTGGTGAATTGTCATCAGCAGTAGAATGTGGTAAGTATATGTAATTAGTATCTAGAGAAACCACTAAAAACGCTATCCAACAAGAGCCATTCCAAAGCACTCTACTGATGAATCAAATGGAACTCTCAGAAAAAGGTTCACGTAACCTGTAAGAGGACGGGAAAAAGAAAACAGAGAAACAAATAACAATAACAACAACAAGCAGAACAAATGAAAACCAGAAAATAAAACAGCAGACTTAATAGATCGATAATTACATTAAATGTAAATGGTCTAAGTATACCAGTTAAAAGACAGAGATGGATGGTTTTTGCTTGTTTGTTTGTTTGTTTTTTAGAATAATGTGATGTAAGCAAAAGTGTTAGGTGCCTCCTTCCTTTGAAAGGCACTAGCTCGTGTCCTTTACCCTCCTTGAGTTTGTCTCCGTTCTGCCTCTTGGAAAATGTACATGGTCGCTGCCACATCCCCTTGGACTACGAGACTGAGGCCGTAACACGGGGATGACGGCATACACAGACAGAGCAACCTGATTCTCTGAGTTCCTGTTACAGCAGAGCTGCTGCACCAACTCCGGACTTCCTCTCCATGGAGCCTCAGTTCAGAGAAGAAGAAATCTCTGCTTTGCTTAAACCTGTTACCCTGGTGTTTTCTGCTCCTTGCAGTTGAAACTAATCCTCACTGACGTCAAAGTTACACTCACTGAAAGCAAGTGTGGTTCTATCACTGTGCCAGGCCCTTTACAGAGGCTGTTTTAATGAACTGAGGAGGACGGTACTAGAGTTTTCCTCATTTTATAATGGTGAGGACACTACTGCTCAGAGAAGTCAAGTGATTTGCCCAGGGCCACACATGTCACCTGCCCAGGGCAACACTGATTAGTCTAAACTCTAGGGCCTGGGCTGTTAACCTCAACAGTGTACTGTGAAACACAATGAAATCTCTAAAGAAAGAGGCTTGTCTCACTCCCTTTAGCCTGGCTGAAAAGCTTCCTCCCACAGGCGCATGGGACCATGATGAGCTCAGAGAAAGCTTTTACACATCAGGCATTCCTAAGGAGTTAGCTGCGATTCTCTTGAATCTATTAACTTTTTGGACATAATCGATTGGACCTCACACTCATTGGACAAACATTTGTACAGGCTTCATGGCCAGGGCTTGAGATAAGCCGGAAGAATGGATTGAGTGACTGGACCCTGTTTTTCCAGAGGTCCCCGTTATGAGCGGACACTGAGCTTTTTTTAACTCTGGAAGTTGATTCTCCCCTACCCCCCACCTCACTGCTCAGCCCCAAGCCCACGATGTCAAACACGCAGACTGTGGGGTTCAGAGGTGAATTCGGGTCTCCCGGAAGCCCCACTGTTCCATCCCATCTACGCTTTGAGGAATCCAGGTCACTTTTTCCTTTCACGTCTCTAACATGGCGACCAGAGACTCTGATGTCTCGCCGTGCAGAGAGGAGAAGAAAGGGCAGACACACTTCAGAGATGGTGGCCAAAAAGGCTTTGAGATCTCGCCAAGCCCCAGCAGTGTGGCTTGGTCTTGCCTCTACATTCCCCGGAATGAAAAGTGGATTTTTCTAGCTTCCCTCTCCCTCCCACGTCCCCACCCCACTTCCAGCTCCTGGCAGTACCAGCGTTCACGTCCAGGGATAACAGTCCAAATCGCCCCCTTCTTCTCTGACAATAAAATACAGCAACCGTTTGGCATCCCAGTGGTGCCCCAGTCTCCTGACCCCTGGCTGGGTCCCAGGGGCTTTGTGGTTGGCTGCTAATCAGAGCCCTGGCCCTAGCCATTTCCCATGACATAGCTGAAATTCTCCCACTGCCTGTCCTCCCGGCTTCAGTTACTCCGCCAGGCTGAAACTATGTGCTCCCCTCCCGCCCTGTCCATCACTGCCCCTTCCTCGGGTGGTGCCTGTGCACCCGCCCGCCTGCCAGACTCCCGAGGCCCTCAGTGGGGGAGTGGCAAACCTCTCTCCGCTTTTATTATTGACCTGCAACCCACCTCCTACACTCCTTCAGCCCACAGGCCTCTTTCAAGTGCCCTCCTTTTGAGCAATGATAAACCTTGGTGCCAGAGCAGTTTAAAGAGAAACAGCTACTCCCAATGACCATGCTGGTATCAGAAGAGAGGCCAAGCGTGTGGTTTCAAGCTGTAATCACGAAACAGTTGTCTTTTCTATGAACTAGAGAACCAGTTCCTCTGCTCTTTGGAGGGCTCATTCCTAGCCTACCTGGACATGGGAAAGAATGTTTTCCAACAACACTTACAGTATGGAGCGTCTGTATTCCACAGCCAGGCTGCTTGGGTTGCAGCCCAGCTCCATAGACTTAATAGCTATGGGACCTCAGGCCAGTCACTGAACCTCTCAGGGCCTCTCTGTCCCTGAGTCAGGGTCACCTCTCTGTCCATTGAAGAAAATAAGGGGACCAGCTCCAAAGCTTGTTACGGGTATTAAATGAGTTCACACTTGCAAAGGATGCTGGCAAGTGCCTAGCACAGAGCAAGAACAATATCTGTGTTTGGTAAAGAAATCCTCTGCATTTTTGTGATGTAAATTAATTTCCACAACAACGTGATGAGTTTATTATTCTCTTTTTAGAGAAAACTCTACTGGAACTCCCGGAGTTGTAGAAATTCGCCCATGGTTAGACAGTAAGTGGGAGATCTGGTATTTGAACTTGGGTTGCATTTGCCACGATGACAGTGGTTCTCAAAGCAAGGCCCCAGACCACCCAAGAACTTGGTAGAAATGCAAATTGTCTGGCCCCACTCAGACCTACTGACTCAGAAGCCCTCAGGGTGGGCCCAGGGATGTTTAAACCAGCCATCCGGGAGGGCGAGACTCTGGGAGTTGCACTCTACCGCCCTCCCCTCGCAGCAGGAGAGAGTCTCTTTCTTCTGTCTCCTGGCAATCAGTGCAAAGGGAGAGCAAGCCGCACACATCTCCCCAACGACACACAGAAACACAAGTCTTCCGGGTGCAAAGTGCCGTGCTAGACGCCACAGGGACGCACACGAAGGTGAATGTCCTGCCTACGGAGTGCAGTCCCTAATTATCGAGTCAGACAAACAAGTGCACAAAGTCCAACAGCGCAGATGGCACTAGGAGTCAAAGGCATCAGCGCTCAGGTGCGGAGGGTCCGACAGAGCCCTGGGCCAATTCTGGCCTCCAATCTCACCAGCTGAAAGTCTAAGGAAGTCACTCGACCTCACGGAGCCTGGCTTCCCGCACCTCGTCCTGAGGCTCCACTGAGGATGAGATGAAATTAGGGCAAGCCCCCTGCACGGGGGCCAGCACACGTGTAGGGCTTAGCCACACAATGGCTGGGTCATCACTAAGATTTGTCATCAGATACAGGGTTCACTGCCTAATCTTGACAGGAAGGTGAGGTGGGGGTGGGGAGATGGCTCTGAGGGAACAGTGAGACCTACAAAGAATGGGAATCTGACCTTGATTTCAGCGCAGGCTAAAAACCTCCAGAGATAGACAGAAGAGAAGAAAATGGTGCCACTGATTATTAAAAATGGAGATTAGAAAGCATGCCAGGCTAACAGTACGTCAAATCAGTCTTACCAACATGACTTTCACCTTGAACTTGGAGACTCAAATGCACGGAACCAAAAATTGTACTCAACATCCCAGTGTAGCTTAGCCCTAGACACAGGCTCTGGGAGCGTGGCGCTGTTTACACACTGGGTGTTTAAGAAGACAGCTGCAGATACCACTGTGGCTTCCCTTTCTCTGGGCACTCTTCTCAGGAACATCTAAAATATAACTCACGTCCTGGGAAAAGTAACCAAAAAAAATGTAAGTTCTTCTTCTCCCACATTTCCTCCCTACTGTGGAAGCCTAAAATCTCATCAAAGTCATTAATTAGCCCAGAGCGAGGGCAGCAGATCTAGGAAGTTCATTTTGTCTTTGCCAGGGACAGATCAGAAAGCACTCGCGATGTTCAGGAACCACCTCCTGGACCACCGAAGGGGGAGTGGCACCATCACGCCTGTCCTCTTCCAACCTTATGACTTCCAGGCTAGTTCTCCAATAAAGCTCAGCAAGGCCAACTCCTCTGACCTTTGCCCTGTTAGGCCCTCCCTGTGGGACCCGGGCAGACAAGGGGCTTGTGGGCTCAGCCGAGAGTGGCCCTGGGGTGGAGGACAGAGTGCGACCGAAAGACCGTGGAGACCAGGGCCCTGGGCACATCTCACAGGGAGCTCTGACGGCACCCAGGGTCCTGTCCTGCACCCGGTGACTTAGGCTCCGGAAGGGTTTTCACAAGTCAATATGTTTTAGCTGCTCCTTTGCAAAGCAGGGGGGTGGGGTGGGGTGGGGTGGGGGAACAACCCAGAACATTTCACATGTTTGCATGTCTAGCCTATTGTTTCAGAATTCTTCTTGAAGGCTCTCCAGGCACCACCCTCAGACTCCCCACTGAGACCAGTAAACAGAAGTGAATGGGAGGGAAGTGTGACCTTCAGTCTTCCCAGCTAATTCCATTCCCTCAGAGGAAGCTTTGCTTCCAAAGGTCCCGCGGGATGGGGGCGGGGGCTCAGGCCACAGCATCTTTTCCAGAAGCAGTGGCGGAGTCGTGGTTCCCTGTGACTCGATTGTTTCAGTAAAAATTATCTCTGCGGCTTCCGGCTGCGCTTCCACGCTGGGTGGGATGGTGAAGGGAGTGATCTGTCCGCCACATTACTCAGCCCCAAAGTATACGGGACCTGGGACAAACTCGGCTTCTGCTCTTCCCCATTCTCTCAGGGGTGTTCTCCCCTCTCGCGTGAGTCAGGCTTTTCCTGGGCCCTACCCGGCCAACCCCTCCGGGCCCAGACTCTGCTGGAGAAAGAACAGTTGTTTGGGTTGGGGGCAGTGACCGTGCCCTTCCCTGCTGGAATGTGGAGCTATTGTTCCCGGGGCCCACGGCGGCTTTTATCTCCCGCATTCCTAGATCGGGATTAGCAGATCCTCGCCTGTCTCACTGGGCTACTTTTCCACTTCACTTCAACTGCAAGACCACAGGCCCTGGCTTCCCATGCAAGGCTGACTGCCCTGAG
>PVKM010045637.1:0-11918 GCA_004027735.1 Carollia perspicillata
AAAAAAAAACAAACTCCTCTTAACTAGTCACACACAGACATGCAAACACAAGCTCCTTCTTGGGCACTGGGTTGCCCACCAGGGCTTGACCAAAGTTTAAAGCCTAAGATCAGCCCGCCTCTTCTCTCTTCTCTTCACCCTTCCTTCCTTCCTTCCTTCCTTCCTTCCTTCCTTCCTTCCTTCCTTCCTTCCTTCCTTCCTTCCTTCCTTCCTTCCTTCTACCATCCCTTCCTTCCTTTAAGGAAAATCCCCCTTGTTTGTTAAACAGGTTTATGTATAACTTATATGTAAGACCAGCTTCAGAGCCTTCTAATTCAGATATTCTCCTTTCAGACAAACCAGTTAACTCTAAGCAGAAAGTGCTTCTGCTTGAAATGCAGCACACACATCATTGCTCAGAACAAGACTTTAATTTTCTTAATCCTCACCTGAGGATATGTTCATTGATCTTAGAGAGGAAGGGAGACGGAGGGAGAGGAAGAGGGACAGTGAGGGAGGGAGAGAGAGAGAAAAAAAACATCGATCAGTTGCCTACTGTACACACCCCTACTGGGACCTACTAGGAACCTGCAACCTAGGTATGTGCCTTGACTGGGAACTGAACTCACAACCTTTTGGTGCTCAGGGTGATGTTCCAACTGAGCCACCCATCGAGGGCTCTGTTACAAGACTTTAAAGCAAGCAGTGAAAAGAGTTTCCTGTAAAAAAATTTGAAAAACAACCTCACTATTATTATCTAAGCAAAATAGATTACTGATGTCAGTTCAACAACTGGTGGCTAGAATAGACTCCTAAATACAAGAGATCAATCGTAAAAGTCTCCTTCATGCAAGAAAAATATGAGATCAAAAAGACTAACCTGGACAACAACCTTAGAGTCTTCAGCCTTTTGACTAACCTGGGAGGATATGGTACCTTCAGTTGTCACAGAATCTCCATGAGGTCTAAGAAGGCAGGCAAGTCTTTTGCTTGATCCTTTTAATACCTACTATTCTCTTTTCTCTCTAAAATTATTCTATTTTCCATAAGATAGCTTTTATGTCTAGAAATGTGTTTCTAAATAGAACATGCACTTGATGAAATCCCACCACAGACGGACCTAGGTGGTAATAAGAAAATCCAGTCAGGGGTGTCTTACATTGAAGAGCGTTCACCCTGTGAAACCTACAGCCCTAAACTACGTGTCCAGCAAATCATTGTCCATTTGCCTGTTTCTTCATCTAGAGAGTGAACGGTTTGGACGAGAGCACAGGTGGCAAACACAAGGCCCGCAGGCCGAATCCAGCCCTCCTCCTTGTTTTATCCAGCCCGGCACCTTGTTTCTACCCAGTGGCAGCCGAGCTCTTGCTTAGCTGTTAAGTGGGTACATTTACACAGTCCTGAAATTACATTCGGCCCTTTGACGGCAACCATGAGGCTGATGTGGCCCCTGGCGAAAATGAGTCTGACACCCCTGGACTAGATGAAATCTAAAAGTATTTCTACCACTTAACTTTTTAGAATTCTGATGTCTGTGATAATTCAGAGCCCCACTCTGCACTTATTACATGCCAAACATTATTTTTAAGCGTTTCACACATCTTTATTTAATCCTTGAAGCAACCCAGTAAGGAAGGTCCCATTATTTTCTTTTTTTAAAAGGATTTTATTTATTTATTTTTAAAGAGAGGAGAAGGGAGGAAGAAAGAGAGGGAGAGAAACATCAATGTGTGGTTGCCTCTCACGTGCCCTCGGCAGGGGACATGGCCCACAACCCAGGCATGTACCCTGACTGGGACTTGAACCAGTAACCCTTTGGTTCAAAGGCCGGCACTCAATCCACTGAGCCACACCAGCCAGGGTCCATTATTTTCAATACCTTCATTTCATATATGAGGAAACTATGGCTCAGAAGGTATTAGGCTCAACAAATTCACCTAATATATATGACTAAGAAATGATGGAGATGGCATTTGGACCATCTAGTTCTAGAACCAAAGTGCTTAGCCACTAAACCCTATTTGCCTGTATAGTTAACACGGACGTTGCTCAATAGTGACGGTATGGTACCTCCTGACCACTGAGGTTGCTGCCAGCACTGTGTTCTGAACATAAATTCTCCTACATCGTGAGGACGCAATGCAGACTTTGGTCCACAGTTAGGTCAGTCATAGCACTTAAATGTGGCTGAACCAGACTTTCTGGCTGTCAGTCATTCTATTTCTATACAGCATGCATAAATTCCCACAGGTATTTAGTTTTGAATCATTTTCTTATAAAAGTCAGAAATCTTGCCTAGCTCTGAATCCTTTAGATCAGGACTGACTCACTTTTGCTGTAAAGGGGCTGATAGAAAATATTTAAACTTCGTGAGTCGTAGAGTCTCTGCCACAGCTACCCAACTCTGCTGTTGTCACTGAAATACTGGGCATAGTATGCCGCCCCCTCCTTGAGATAAGATAACTCGGGATTCTCTGCCATAGCTGCTTTGGACAAGATGAAAGTAGAATAGTTGAAGGTACATTTCCTGTTTTGTCTGATGAATTTTTTTTTGTAATTCTGGGTTTTCGTGATCTACCATAAGCAGATGCTTTTTTAATAAAAAGCCTTTCCATTTATATCAAGAGACCATTTCTAAAGTTCTGAGAAAAACGTCTCAGGTGCAGTGTATGTGTCAGATATAGTCAGAAAGAGGCAAAGTGCTATCTAATTTTGAGGGCATTGTTTTAAAATGATTTATTTCCTCTGGATATTTCAGAATATTAGTATGCTCTTCAAATTTATCAGAGAGGCTCATTTTGTTCACTGATTGTGCTATTTTTTTCTTGCTTCTGAAAGAAATAGGTGCTTTTTTTTCCTCCTAAAGATGGTTCATGTACAAAGGTTTTGATTTTCTTAGAAGTGGTGCTCAAGGGCATATTTTAGCACTATTAGTATTGTGTTGTGCTAGTACTAAAGTGCTTAATGGATGTTCAGTGTTATGTTTTGCATCCTGATTTAGCACTAATGTTGGATTATTGTTGATCTATGCAGCTTAGTTCAAATTAGTTGAAGATGAGCCTCAGTGTGTGAAAGAAAGGTTTGGAACTCTCTACGTTACCGGGGCTGCAAGCATGCACCCTATCACCATTGCATGGAGTCCTGGTAAAAGACACTGCCTGTCACCTAAGGCTGTTGTTTGGCTGGGGCAGGACTCAGGTGGAGGTTCAGGGTCAATCTAGACAAAGAGTTAAGTGTTTGGCATGCTGTAGAGCTTTTGAAGACAGTGTGCACCTGCAGCTGTATGTAAATTTTAGTTGGGTTCCGGCACACACATTGACAAAGGCATTTGTTTGAAGGTAAGGGTGACATACTTTTTGAAACTAAGATGTGATGAAAATGAGGGAAAGCAAATAGTATGACTTAAGAGCAATCTGATATATTTGGCTTCTTTACTATCTATGCTTTAATAAGTTTGTTTAAACTTGATGTTGCATTTTCTTATTTTTATATAAAAGCTTATAATGGCTGACAGGGTTATGAATGTTATTTAAATGATTCTAGAATCTTGAGAAAACATATGTATACAAACTCAGCAAGCTTTATGATTTTCTGGCTTTGAAAGAACAATGTGATACAGAGTGTACTTATTATGAGTTAATTAAATGATAACATACCGAGGCAATTTATTATAGACATCAAATAAAGTATAATAAAAAATTGTATGATAAATTTAGAAAATCTAGGACTTGCTGTAGATGAAAATTAACTGGTTTTTAAATTAGCCAGCACAGGCCTATATCTAAAATTAAATTTCTATTATTTTTTTACTAGAGGAAATAAATTCCGTGTGAGAGCTTTTCTAAAAGGACTTTTTAATTATAGGAGGTTAATATTTCAATAATGGTATCAAAAGTACTGCAGTAATACATTCTCAGCAAGGAGGCATTTTCACTGTAGGACACATAAAAATAACATGTCAGTTATCCAGCCCTAAGTTGTGTGTTGAATTGGTTTTAATTATTATAAGGCTGTGCTGTACTCTGACTCTTAACTATTTCATTGAGTCAATTCTGGAAGATAAATATGATTGAGAAAGTCAAACTTCAAGATGAAAATATAGTAAATCTCAGAGAATTAGAAATGATAATATTCTGTACTTCTTGCTCAACTGTGGCCGCCTCTTAATTTTTTTGTAACCCAAGCTCCTGGTAATTATTTTTCATCTACTCTTGGTTTAGCACTGCCAGCTATTGTTCCAAATTTTTCTAACCACAATCAAGAAATTTATATCAAAATATAATTTTTTTAATTTTGAGGAAAAAATTTCACAGGTATAGTTTTTGCACAAGAAACAGGGAAAGCACTCTCTAATTCTGAGGGCAATGTTTTAAAAATTATTTCTTCAGGATATTAGTAAATATTCTAAATTTATTAGAGAATAAGGCTCATTTTGTTCACTAGCTGTGCTATAATTTTTTTTCTGTCTGCTTCTAAGGATGGTTCATGTACAAGAGTTTTTATTTACGTAGAGGTGATACCCAAGGGTATTTTCTAGTACTACTGGTATTGTGTTATGTTGGTACCAAAGTACTTAATGGATGTTAAAACTTACATTTTTTAAAGATCTATTGGGTTGGCCAAAAAGCCTGTTTAGTTTTTTCCATAAAATAAAAGACACATTTTTCATTTTCACCAATAACTTTATTGATTTGGATATTTTGAGTATGTTGGCTATCTCCTATGTGGGAGAATGTTGATTGTTCTCAATTAATGTCTCAATTTGATTGCTGTCAACTTCCACTGGCCTACCCAACTGTGGAGCATCGTCCAGCAAGAAATCTCTAGCATGAAACTCTGCAAAGCACTTTTAATATGTTCAATTAGTCACAGCACCTTCTCCATACAAGGCACAAATCTTTTTTGTGTTTCAGTGCATTGTTACCTTTTTTGAAATAATAAGCCATACTATGTCAAAATGTTGTATATTTTCTTCTGTCTTCAATATTAAAATGGTTACACAAAAATTCACCAATTTGGTAAGTTTATTTTAATGCACACTAATATGACAGCTGTCACAGTACAACCTAACAAAACTGTTTCAAATGAAGTTAAACACAAATGCCCTGACTGGTGTGATGCAGTGGATTGAGTGCCAGACTGGGAAGCAAAAGGTCACCAGTTCGATTCCCAGTCAGGGCGCATGCCTGGGTTGCAGGCCGGGTCCCTGCTGGGGGGTGCATAAGAGGCAACCACACACTGATGTTTCTTTCCCTCTCTTTCTCCCTTCTCCTCTCTCTAAAAATAAATAAATAAAATCTTTTTAAAAAAGACAAATAAGTGATACTAGAGCCATCTTATGAAAAAAAAATAACTTTTTGGCCAACCTAGTTACTATGCAGAGAGTACTGATAGATAATTAAATAAAATTAACTCTGGCACCCAAATTTGGGAGCAAATGGCCATTGAGTATACTACACTGGTTTGAGTATCCCTATAAATGTTAATAGAAAGGAAAACCCAGACTTTTGTACCCCCCAAATTTTATTTAGTGGATTAGGAAACAAAATGTCATGTGTCAACATACAGATGTTTTTCTGAATCACAGTCTAGTTTTGCTCAGACACATTTTACTCTTTAAGACAAAAACCAACAATTGCTTACAGCCCAAAATACAATTACTAGTCAAAATACATTTTTCTAGTATTGTAAATATCCTAAAATAGATCTATAGGTACTTTAATATTTACTAACTTTTATTTCAAAGGCCTGACATTTATGGGAAAATTTAATACTGGTTTTATAGTTCATAGATATTTAAAACATTACTTGATTGGAAATATTTATCTGGCGTGTAAAGTGTTTCTTTGAATACAGCACCCTGCTATACTTACCTATACATAGGTGTGTGATTATACACCACATCCATATATACCATATGCTATAATTGAGGAAACATGATATATATGGAGTTTTATATTTAACATCAGTGCAATAAATAATAGTATCAACCATCTTTAAAGCGTGACCAATTAAAACTATTGGTATCTTGCTATTCCAACTGACTGAAAATATTTGAAGACCTGAGAATAATTATGTGATATTTGTGTATCTACATGTTGTATTTTATAATTATATGTTTTTCTTCAAAAAAATTTGATACGTAAATTTCCGGGAGGATATTCTATCTAAAGAGAAGGTGGCTAAAGCTGGGGCTGTTACCATGAAGACTGACTTAGTTGTATGTAAATTGATGCATAATGCAGGTAGCAATTTTTAAAATAATGGTTTAGATGTGCATTTTCATTAAAAATACATCCACAAAGAACTGCTTCATACTCTTATGTTAATTCTGCCAGTGATTTTTAACAGTGTGATGTGTAACAGAAGAGCAGTCCTCACTATGAACAATGAAGACAAACAATTTCTCCAACTGAAAATGCTGATAAGGAGAGAGGCAAAGAGCTACCTTCCTCTCTTGAACTAACTGAGTTCTATTTTTGGAGCTTTGCTCTATTCTTTCATTTGGACCATATTTTTTTTTTGTCTTGGAACACCTGTTACATTGTAAGGGGCAGAGCCTTAAGGTATTCACCAGGGTGGGGCAACCCAGGTGAATTGTCGTGGCTCTTTTCTGTTGACCCTTGCGCCATCACCCCATCACTCATTTGCATTAAATTACCACCAATTAAATTAACTTGTAAGAAACATTTAAAAGCCTAAGAGTCATCTACAACATTCATATTTATTTCTCATAGGCCCTTAAAACATTCCTACATCTTCTTGCGTCTCGTACATTAAAAGAGGTGACTCACTTCTGGTTCGCTGGTCCAGAGTCGGAAAGGAAGAAAACGGTGTATATCCAGAAGGTTTAATTCCAGGCTTGTTAACACGTGCAGACTCTGATGTCTCCTTCAGGTACCTTCCAAAGAATGGACAAAGTTGAAGCAATGCTCGCTGACAGGTCAAATCTGTCCAAGCCAACCGGATATACCTATGCAGCAACATTCTCTCATGGCCTCTTTCCTCTGAGTCTGTAATAGGACTGTCACTTGCGTCCCTGCCATGGGATGTCTAAGAAAACACTACTCCTTAGGGAAGAGAGTGGAAAGCTCTGTGAAGGATGCAGGGGGGGAAATGTATCCCTCCGCAGACACTTCCGACTCCTTCGAAAGTGAAATCCCAGCATGTGAGCCTCTGAGCAGCAGCAAAAGGCGACGTAAATATCAACCTGAAACACCATTGGGATAATTTCCACAAACCAAATAAGACACCCGTTAAGTCTCATCCCTAGTCTGATCAAGCATAAAAGGAAGGGTGGTTAATACTACGTTTGCAAAGTATTATTAAAGTAATTGAAATAGCAAGGATCTAAAATCTATCAGTTTTTCCCAAATAACACCCTTTTTTTTCTCTTTAGGTAAGTTACTACTTGAAGAACATGAGAATATTTTTTACATATCAATTAATATAGCCTTCTTCTAAAAGTCTCATTCACTAATTTTCTGCAAAAAAAAACTTTGCTTTCTAAAATATCTGTCCCAACAATCTGATCTTTTAGTGCATGTCACGTATGGATAAAATGCTTTATCATGGTTAATGAATTTTTACACATAGTAATCCTTTAAGTTGAATCAATTATATTTTCTTTTTATAATTAACAGCCCTTACTGTCAGAAATGAATAGTACAAGTAGATATCAAAACTCTTCTAAGTGTTCTTAAAATACATCCCAGCATTGCCTTTTGTTTATCTCTTCCAATTTCATTGAAATAGGTTAGTTGCTTTAAAAAATTCATTAAGGCTCTGACCCAGTGGCTCAGATGGCTGGAGGGTATTTAGAGTAGAAGAGTCACATTAAACTTGGCAAAAAATCTTTCCAAAGTGGTCCTTGGAACAGGCTATGATGACTATCCTAGCAGTTATCTGAATGATTATCAGGCTTTATGCTATCCATAATTTTGAATCACATAATTAAAATATATTTTGTAATATTCAGCTTTACTTCTAAAACTTAATAGATAAACTCTGTCTCCCACCGTTACCTTCGACCACCTGATAGACCAAGAATCTGGATGTCAGGTGCTTCTTCACTGACCTTTTCAATACCCACCCAGTGTATTGGTCAGTGAGTTAGTTAACAACAAAACACAAAGGCTCAGCATCTGCAGGGTGCTAAACATGAAGTTCTCTGGAATTCTATACAGGTTTTGCAGTAGAGCAAAATTCTGCAATAATGCATCCTATGATAATGTGAATTAATAGTTGATGATTACCTTCCGTTTCCTGTTCAGAACTGATCTTGAACTTCTGCAGACTAGGACAAGGTAGAAAACAAAGGGAACCAAGCAAATGACTGCCACCTGATCATAGATTCCTGTCTGGAGGTTCACAGGACCGGGAATCATCCTATGATGAGAAATCATCACGATTTAAGGCAGAGCACTACCACCAGATACCAGGCACTGCGAAGAACAAGGCAAAGTCGGACCATGAAGCCAAACCCCGGAATTCCCAGCCACCAGCCACTCAGGCTCATTTCAGCACATGTGTTCCCCTCATCATAGTGCAACTGAATATTTCACGCATTAAATTTCTTGGACTCTATTCCTGCCATTATAAATACGAATGTATCACGTATGCGTGCAATGTAATGGGCTTGAAAACCCACTCTGGAATAAACATTTTTATCATTTAAAATATCTTTATTAGGAATCAACACTACAGAGGGGACTACTTATATACTTGTTATATTGTTACAGTTAGCCAAATACATACAAAGGGCTAATTAGTTAGCATAAAACATGTAAGAAATAATTTTTCTTTCGTTGTTCACCACAAAGAACTTTATGAATATCATTGTCCTTCCATTCAACAATGTAAGGCAAACCCCCAAACCTGATGTCTTGAATGCAGCTTTTGAAGTCTAGAGATCTTTGGGCTCATCTGAATCCCTTCTGCAGGTTCTTTCCCTGGGTGAAAGTTGGCTCAGCCGCCATCAGAGCATCACCATGTGTAGGAGTATATGCCTTAGGGTGAACCTTTCACGCTGAGCCCTCCCTGAGGGCATTCGATGCCTGCTGGCTAATAACACAGAGGTACGTACCTGTGGCAGAATTTGGAGGCAGGCTTGCTTTGGTCGTAACACATCAATTGTGTTCACATCGTGGTGGAGGACAAATGTGGCCCTCCCCCTGCCTCTGACCATGGCACTATACCATGCTGAGGTTTCCTAAATGAGCCTGCCCAATGTTGCCTGGCCCAGGGACCACCGATCAGTGAGCAGCACTTCGTGAATAGACCAGATTAGAATTTGCAATTCGGCCCCCCTTAGGCACTAATCCAGCTCTTGGGGGCTTCTTCAAACACCTATTTGTGTGGCTGTGCATCTTCCTAGGCTGCCCTGTGTGAAGCTTTTAGTAAGAATCATTTAATCTGGGCTTTATTATTCTGTTTGAGCAATTTATTGTGTTAGTTTAAGGGCTCTGGAGGCACCTAATCCTCCTCTGGTTGATTTATGAAGCCCTTAGATATTAAAGTCTAGTAAATGCTTCAAAAGTAATTAAACTAGCTTTGGCAGTTGGAGGTAATCAATTCCCAAAAATGATAAAATGCTTATAGTGTACAGTTGATGACAGGCGCTTGATTGGGTGGCCTAGAGAAGCAATCACCCATCAGCAGAGGTCAGCTTTCCACTGTTTACTCACTAAACGCCCCATCAGGCCTTGGAAATGTATAAGCTAAGTGAGAACTCTACCTGTTCAGTATTATACATTGGTGAGAACCTGTGGTTGGTTAAATTCACTGAGCTTCTTATACTTAATGATAAAACAAAGCCCAGGTCTTTTCCTCTCCAGTTCCTTTATTCAACAAGTACTTATTGTGTGGTCCAGTGTAAAAGGCCCTGTTGGAATTTACATTGTACTGGGGGAAAGACAGTAAACATCATAAGTAAAATTTGTAGTGTGTGGATGTGTGTAGAGAAGGCAGGGAGAGGCAGAGAAAGGGCCTTGAAAGCTCCAGCAGGGAGTTTGTATTTTCTGCTGGGGACCGGGGAGAGCCTCATTGTGAAGGCAGCTTGTGAGGAAAGGCCTTTGTGTCTGTGGGAATTGATCAGCACATACCATGGATGCTCACAACCCACGGATGTGGTTCTCCCACCGGGAGTGCTTCCATGTCCCCGTGTGGAACCTGCCTTTGTGCTCTGAGCGGCTGCCTGAACTGAAGGCATAAGTGGGGTCATAAATGGAAGGGTCACATCACACCTGGTACTCTCGGCCCAAAACACCATCCCACGGGAAGTGAGAGTCCAGCTACCCTTCCCTGCTTCTGCATGGTTCCTGTTTCTGCCAGCTGTCCAGATCATAATTCACACGTGAGCATGGTTCACCACATAGCCTCTGAGCCCTCTTCTCGCGGTGAAGGCTGAACTATTCTGGCTTGCTTTCTTTCTGCCTGGATTTGAAGCATTTAGCCATGCCTATGGTAGGGAAACAACCTACAGAAGAGAGGCAATTTTTTTAAAATATCACGTTCCTGATTGAGAGATGATAGGTGAAAGTATCTCTTGCCTAGCTCTGTTAAACACTGTGGATTTGGAAAAGGCCACTTGTAAAGACAGATGACATAGAGACAAAACTTTCTTGGCTTTCTTTCTTACACTGACATGTGCTTAGGCAACACGTTTGTGGCCAAAAGATAAAACAGTTATCTAATTTTGAGATAAGCTTCATACATATTAATTTACTTCTGGTTTTCACTAATAGCGATTGAATGAGGGCATCAGTGTTGATAATTAATCAATCACACAACACACTTAAAAGCAATTTCTTCATTAGAGCTACCCCTAAATCCCACTGTTTATGTTCTCATGGTGTATTCGTTTGTTCTGTTATTTCTTTTTGTTTTTCAATCCCCTCCTCAGAATATTGACAGTCTGTCTCTGGCACTCACTCTTTGCAGTTTCAGGTAACTGCATAAGCTTAGGTCAGAATATAACTTGTGTTTCCATATTTAAATGGCGAGTATTGCTTATATCAGTGTCACCAAATAAGAAAGTACGTTTTCTCTAATTATCATATTTGTTACAAAATAGTTCAACTTACGTTTTAGTTTCGTAGGAGCACCATAGTAAGTATCACAAGCTAGGTGGCTTAAACCAACAGAGTGGCATTGTCTCACGTTTCTAGAGGGTAGAAGTCCCCAGCCAAGGCGTCAGCAGGGCCTTGCTCTTTCTGAGGTCTCCAGGTGGGTCCTTCCTTGCCTTCTCCTGGTTTCTGACGATTGCCCGAAATCCTTGGCATTCTTTGGCCTGTAGACACATCACTCTAATTCCTGCCTCCCCTGTCTCATGGCCTACTCCCTGTGTGTTCTCTTTGTCTCCTCTTCTTCCTGTAAAGACAGCAGTGACATTGAATTACGGCCCACACTAATCTAGCCTGACCTCATCCTAACACGATGACATCTGCGGACACCTTATTTCCCACAGTGAGGTCACATTTCCAGGTGTGGGGGTTAGGACTACAACATATCATTTTGGGGAGCACAGTTCAAGCCATAGCAACTAGTATCTTAATTATTGACCCTATCACAGATATTTGAACAGATGAAACATGTTAAGATACCCATTTGTAGAATCTCATAAAGATTATTCTTTACCTTGAAATCCTTGGAATTTAAATGACATATATGCATCTTTGGATAAAGATTTTGCTAATGGCTGGCAATAAATTTAGGAACTATAATTCTTTAAGCTGGTCATGGCCTTACTCACACTTGGGACCAAATGGAGAGAAGTTGGCTGTGTAGATACTAGGAGCTTACCAGTACCAGCTTCTAGCAAGAGCACTAAACTCAGGGGATCGACTGCAAGGCTTCTCTCGTCAATGAAACATGCCCTACGTTTGTCAGCTTGTTTTGTCCAAACTTTAAATATGACTCTTTTAGACATGAATAGCTTC
>PVKM010045638.1:0-11914 GCA_004027735.1 Carollia perspicillata
TCACTTGATCAGAACAGAGTCCCTAAATGGACTTACACATAAAAGGTATGTATATTCTTGACAAAGATTCCAAAGCAAGTCAATGGAGAAAGAAACTCTTTACAACAAATGTTGCTGGATCACCTACATAAATGCAAGGTTATAACTTCTGCTATCAAAAATCACAGTCAAGGAAATAAACAAAAATAAATCATAAACTGAGAAAATTATTTACAATACATATACATGACAAAATACTTTTTATGAACATATGTGAAAAACTACAACAAATATGTTTTAAAAATCAAGCATATTTGGGCAAGAAGGAGAGAGAGAAAGCCCCGGCTGGTGTGGCTCAGTGGACTGAGCACAGCCTGCAAACCATAAGATCGCCAGTTCAATTCCTAGTCAGGGCACATGCCTGGGTTGCAGGCCAGGTCAGGCCCCCAGTAGTGAGTGAGTGAGATGCAACCACACATTGATGTTTCTCTTCCTCTCTTTCTCCTTCCCTTCTCCTCTCTCTAAAATTAAATAAATAAAATATCTTTTAAAAAAAGAAAGAAAAACATAGTTCACAAAGATATTTAAGTGGAACATAAACATAAGAAAAAGCATTCTACATCATTAGTCATAAGTAGAAAATATTAAAAATACAATGACATGCCACCTTACACTTACAGAAAAAATTGTCTTTACCAATGTGGGCAAGGATGTGAAGCAACTGGAGCATTCATACATGGCTAGAGCAGTGTAAAATTATAAAGTCATTTTGGAAAGCTTTTTAAAAAAAATCCAGCCAAGCATAGCTTTGCATTATGACCCAGCAATTTTACTTGCTGAAACTATCCCTCCAAAAATATAGCATATATAAGTAAAATAATTACATACAAATATTCTAGCAGCTTTATTATTTTCATTTATTGATTTTAGAAAGAGAGAGAGACATAGATTTGCTGCCTCACTTATTTATACATTCATTGGTTGATTCTTATATGTGCTCTGATATGGTGGAATCCACTACCCTGGCATATCAGGATGGTGCTCTAACCAACTGAGCTCCTGGCCACGGCCTCTAATAGCTTTATTATTAATTGTAAAAAAAAAAAAAACACAACAAATGTCAACCAACAGGAGGATAGATCAATGAATTCTGGGATGCTCAGGTGAAACATCATTCAGAAAAAGATGACCTGCTGATTCATGCAGCAATGGACCTGATGCTGTGCTAAGATGTTCAGCAGGAGAAGCTTGACACAATAGGCATGTGCACTACAATTACATTTACATGAATTTTGATGATTAACAAAATATATTTCAATAGAATCAGGAGTGTGATTGTCTATAGAGTTTGAAATTAATTTGTAAAGACAAAAATGTACTTTCTGGGTTGGTGGAGATATTCCATATTGTGATAGTTATCAAACCAAATAATACAGTTAAAATATGAGTTATCACTGCATGTAAAGTTTTCCTCAACAAGAAAAGCATCCAAAAAGTCCAAGTGAGGATGTATAATGGCTTTAATTCTATATGTTGCTGGTGGGAGGGTAAAATGGAACAACCACTTTATGATATGTTTTGTCAGTTTCCAGTGAAACCAATGAAACACATACCTATGGGTTTTCATTTGCACACCTAGTTAGTTATCCAAGAAATATAAATTCATGTATCCCTCCAAAAGATATAAAAATGTTGAAACTACTTATAAATAACATAAACATGAAACATACCAAATATAAATTTATATGAAAATAGAATATAGTTTCTCAAGAATGGCAAATTGACCCTTTGTTTCAAATAATTATTTTTGTGAGACCTACCCTGTGCACTGTAGGATGTGTATCAGAACCCTTTGTCTGTGTCCAATAAGCGTCACGGGTAATTCCACAACAACAACAATCCAAGCATCTCCAGTCACTGCAGAAGGTACCCTGAGGGGAGGAATTACCCTCAATTGAGAGCCAGTAGAATAATTAAATATGGTGTATTCATTCACTGGAATATTCCTCAGCAATAAAAATAATGAACTAGTGATAAACAAAACAGCATGCATGAATTTAAAACAAAGTAATATATTGGCAAATGTTTAATAACTGCTCTCTGAGGTGGGTTAGAAGAGGCTGTTATGAAGCACTTGCCATGTCCACATTTCTTTCAACTATTTCAAAAGCTAGCTTTTGGGTTAGGTTAGATTAATATTTTTAGGAAGAAATTTTCTAATAATTAAGCAGTCCAAAAATGGAGGATGATATACCTTCATTAGTGAGTTTACAGATGCTGATGGCAGTTTGTCGAGGATGCTGCATAAAAGCTGGTATCCATAAACTTTGGAGTCTTCTAATTTTGTGATTTTATCATCATGAAACTTGTCTTTGGTGTCTCTGGCTCATTTCCTGTTGATGAAGCTGAATGGACCTAAACTTTCAGTGACTTACACTTGTTAAAATGTTTACAAACACGTGTACTTAGAGATGCACTGCAATAGTAATGAAGAATTCAGTAAAGGGTGCATGACTGCTGACTCCAAAAGAAAAGACTGGGCATCCGTCTGTAGATCAAATTGAAGAGTCAGCAAGCCATTTCACTGCAAATTCTATTATATGGCTACAATATTTGGATTTTTGAATTCTTGACATTTGACGTTCCTTTTTGTCCTAATTTTTCCTAATGTCACTATTTTTTCCTAGGAAGAGCAAAGAGTCTGCTGATTAAAAACTATGCCTAATCACTAAATAATTATTTAGAATTTGGGGGGTTCATAGGTACCTGGATTGAGTCTTTAATACTTCTTATACTAATACAGTCATTAAAGCTACCAAGATAATATGTGATGTAGGAGTACACTGTTGCATCATCCCAAATCAATGTCACTAAAGTAGACTTGTGAATGGCTCTTCAACATCACTGTTCCATTCTTGAGTAGAATTCAAAAACTTAATTTCGAAAGCATTTGGCACAAGCTCTTTATACTTTCAATGATGGTTAAGCAGTGACTCGATCTATTCTCATACACCTTCATCTTCAGATTCCACGAACTCATCAGCCTCCTGGATTACAGATAGCCCCTTGCGCACTAAATAACTATCTGAAATGTTTTAAGAAGAAAGGAAATTGACACTGGTCTAGAAGCAGCACTTAATATGTGTGATGCATGGGTATTTAAAGGTCTCAGTTGCAAAGAGCTCTTCGATGTGAGGGCAAAGTAGCTGCCACTTTCAAATAAGGGAACATAAATTATTATCCTTGACTATAGATGAACAGCAAGTCCTTGTTAAATAGTGCATGTTTAGTACATACTGTAACTACAGTAAATGTATTGATTTCTTTGAAAAGCTTAGTGCCAGGTGGTAAGAAATCCCATGTCATGTAATTTACCATGGATTATAAATATATTTACAGTTTTGCCATTGCACGTCTAATAATTTCTTAGCATTTCTTAAAAGTTTAGAAAACCCACAGTATTCAAAGTATTTCAGGGCATTCCCAAAGATGTGAAGTGCATTAAACTTTCTTATATTCAGACCTATATGTAAGTTGCTTTATTCAGGGTCTTTCTGCCTCAGTTCCTCAGAATACAACCATAATCTCTAATAATCATGAAGAACTTCATATATGGAGCAAGGCTTACAGTCCACAAAAAGCCTAATTAATGTTAAGTTCAAATTGGTTTTCTTAACACTGACATTACTGCAAGTAGCTCACTTGGCCCAAATATAAAGGGCACATTCCTTCAACCTTATATAACTAAAAGCAACAGGAGCTAATTAAGAGAATTTCAGCATCTCTTTTGCATCTAGCATTTCTTTTAATATTATTAACACTTGGCTTGCAGAAGCAAAAATAAATAAATAAATTTTAAGTAAGGGAGGGGTGCAAACTAGGATAGTTCAAGTGAGGTCAAAAAACCACATGCAGTTTAATGAGTCCCTTGCCTTGCTCTGGACACTGGGCAGGAAGCAAGTCTTTAGAAGTCATATGTCATAAAGAAAAGTGCTTATGCCTTCTTTCCTGTACTAATCTTTCAAATGTTGGTTTCAGAGCATTCAACCTGAGATTATTTAACCTTACTGAGAATTTACACAAAGCAATATTCCTGCTGCATCTGCCAAAGAAATATTAGTATTCGAGCATGCATAGGATGCATCCTATGGCCATGGCAAATCCTCCTGGCCCCACCTCTCCCTCCCGCTGACGTACTTGCAGGATTTCCAGGGTTTCCAGGCTTTGTGAAGATTCCCTTGACAGCTCCTTGCCTCCAGCCAGTGCCCTCTATTTCTTCTCTCCCACTGCAGGCTACAAGGGTTAGTTAGCATCCATGAAACCACTCTTGACTGATAAGCATAAGTTGGTCTCCCTTTCTTCTAGTGGTAGGGAGTCCTGGCTATATTTCATAGGCCTCCCCAGTAGGGCCACCTAGATAGAGCTCAGGTGGCCAGGAAGAAACACCAGCTTCATATTGCATCTTTCACTGTTTTTCTCATTTCCCTGTTTTATTTCTTAAGCCCTGCTCCCTGGGATCACTTTCCAAATGAACTACCTACATGCCAAACTTTCCTTCAGTCACGTCATTTGGGAACTTCAGATAAGACAGACAGAGGGTTTTTATGAAATGTAATTGTCTTGTGCTTTATGATATAAGTATTTTGAATAGTTTCTTTGTGACTTCACTGAATGCCAAATTTAAAATTATAAAAGACTAATATAGTACTTCCCAACTTTCTTTTTTAAAAAATGGGCACAAATATTAAAAAATAAACATCTTAACACCTTAGGTTCTAAAATTTTGCCTATATCTGAAGTAGTAAATGCCACGTGCTAAGGATATGACCTTAAATAAATTGTAAACGTCTCAGGGCCTCAGATTCTAATCTGTAAAATGGGGATAATAATAGCATACTAAAAAGTTATAAAGTGTCGTAATTGATAATAAAATGTATTAGGGTATCAATTGTTGCATAACAAACCAACTCCAAACTATGTGGCTTAAACTATTAACCACTTAATTTACTCAGGATTCTTCAATCTAAGCTAGGATCAGTGGGTCCTTCTTCTGCTCTTTTCTCTCCTAAAATCATTCATGAAATCATCATCTGGAAGTTTCACTAGGGTTAAGTAGTTCCAGAAGGCCACACTCACCTACCTGGTGGTTAGCTAGGGTGCCTTGGTCTCCTGCAAGTGGCCCCTCTGGAAGGCCCCTAGAGTTATCACATCAAGGTAAGTGCTTTCTAAGGGGAGACAATAGAATCTATAAAAATACCTTGAGGCAGAGCCTGTTACTTCTGGCACTTTCTATTGATCATAGCAAATTACAGACATTGAAAAGAAAAGGAGCAAACTCCATATCTTAATGAGAAAAGCATTAAATAATATGTAGCCATTTTTAAGGTATCTATTCAGGACTCGTATTTGTACATAGCTAAGAACAGTGCCTGTTACAGAGGCTATACTAATTTTTTTTAATTAGTCCAGTTTTGATTAATTTTTGAACAAAAATTCTTATTACAACATAGCCCCTAGGATTTCCATATAATTTTCTGCCTTGTCAGACCTAAACAGCCAAATGTAATAACACATCTCTTTTGCTTGGAAACTGAAACAAATTATAAGGTTGAATTGTGCGGTTTTCCTTTCTGCAAGTGTCCCTAAGCTTTGTGTGTGAGTTCAGGCATTGACTTAATTTTAGTAATGAGCATAAAATAAGTACAAAACTTTTACGTCAGAACACACAGCCAAGTGTCAAGTCCCCGTCTTGCTCTGACTTCTCATCCCTCTTCTCAATATAAGACAGCATTTTCTTTGGATGCTTTTAAATACCGTATAAAATCGTCAAGTGTGTAATGTCTCTGAACGCATTTCACATATATATATGATATATATATGTGTGTGTGTGTGTAATGTATCTAAATGTAAGCTATTTTACTATGCAGTAATAATACACTCTATGTTTCAGCTCCAGGCTCAGAAAAGCAGCAAAACCAAGCAGAGCAAAACCAGGACCAACATCAGGGCCAGCTGCAATGATGACTAATGACTCCCTACCCCTAGTGTCAACCAATCAGCAGTGACCATGGCCCTGCAAGGACATGCCTGGAAAAGCCAATGAATAGTCCTCCCCTGGGATCTCTCTTAAAATCCACGCCTTAAAGAAGGGATAAAAACCCTTAGGACGGAGGACTCGGTGCTCACTCTTTCTCTCTCTTGAGCACACCCGCGCGTCTCCCAATCCCCTCCATTCCCCAGGTGTATTCTCTCTGCCTTTCTTTTTCCTTATGTCCAGCGGCCCTTCTTTTGCCCCTGTGACCTGTTTCCCAAGCCTATGTAGCCCAGCTGGCTTACCTTTCATAGCTTTTATTTCATGACCTTGTAAATAAAATTTCCCTTTTAATTTGAGTTCCTTGACTCTGACTTATTTCTTTACTCAACTCAAGTACCGAGGTTGCTGAATTGAGGTCTGGTACAATTCTGGACCAGTTTTGCCGCTAAAACTGCAACTGCTGACTGCTAATGGCTCATAGCTGCCCCTTCTTCAAAAAACTCCCCTAAGTTAACTAAGCTTACTCATAGCCCCATCTCAGTTGCCCATGGCCAACGACTAACTGAGGCAGGGGACAAAAGTCTTGCTTCAAATTGAGCCGAACTCTGTAGTGCACAGAGCCTGGTGTAGGACCCAGCTAAAGCCAGGCTTCCAGCAGGGATGTGTCCTTGTTTACTAGCTTCCCCCCCATCCTATGCCTCCTAAATATTTTTAAAGATATATTACACCTTTTACTTAGCAGGGCTCGCTTATTCAAAAAATCAGACTTTGTGAAAAGTATTTAGAATTCCTACAGTTTTCTTGTTTTCTTATTTTACCTGGTATGTATTTTAAAATCTCACAGGAGTTACATGGATCAGATTTTTTCTAAGTATAATTTGTATCAGAGAGCAAATTATTATAATAGGGGACTATTTAAAATAATATCTATTCTAGTGTTTTTACTGAGGACAAATTTCAGAGGAAAGCAATGAAAAAATGCTAATTAAAATAACTTAAACACTCAGGTTAAGAAGTGGGTTTTAGTTATTAAAAACATATTTATTTAACAATTTGGTATTTTCCAAACATCATTTCCAAGATAAAACAATTAACTTATATAGTCACATAGTCTTGTGTAAGAAAGGTGAACAGATGTAAATGCAGGTGGATAGCTAAGGATTAAAAGGAAAGTCACCAGTTCACCATGTTGGCATATCTTTCTAACAACCTTTAAACTACTTATGTAGATATTCTTGAGGAGATGGATTTAATTTGAGGAGGAAAAAAGCCAGATGGGGTATTTGGATTGTTTTGGGGAGAATTTGTTTTTCTTGGAGGGTTTGCTCAGGAGTGAAATATTTCCTTCTAAACACTAAGGTTTTTAAGGGAAAAGAAAAGATCCTATCCAAGACGACTGGAAAGAAAAGATAAAATGCCTCTACAGGAAACAAGCTTACATAGTAGTAGAAGGTGAGAGAGAGTAAAGCAGAAGAGAAAGGTGTAAAAGTGAACCTGAAGTTGTTGAGGAGAGAAAGAAAGCAGCATGAAAGAGACATTATTCAGAAGCAATAGAAACCAGAAAAAAAATGAAATCTAAGGACAGTGTTGGAAGTACAAGAAATCCTTAGAAATAGTGATGATCACTGGACAGTGAGATATTTGTGGAAGTAGTATTTAAGCCCTCTGAAACAGCCAAGAGGAAAGATTAAAGATAAATCAAGATAGTTCTTGAGAGACTATTACCACAGTGTCAGTGAGCAGCATTTGGGGCCAAAATTTAACTTGCCCCCGAGTACTTCTATTTAATTGATTGGTATGATGCTGCAAAACAGAAAGATCTAGGAACATACAATATGACCAAAAAATGGCACATAAATTCCAGCTTCGCCTCTTAACAGCAATGTGACTCTGGGCAGATTATTTCAATTTTATACACCTTGATTTCTTTATGTGTGAAATGACATTTTAACTGTCTCATTCTGTTGTGAGTAAAATTATTAACTCTAATAAATTGTATCAATTAGAAGTGCCCTCCCTGGTCACTGCTTGGAGAAGAAATACTTATTCTTAAAGGACTATAATATTCCTTTAAACCAGTACAGCGGCATCTATCACCGTCAGTCTCATCTTCCCTTCTTTCTTAAAATTAGGGAAGTTTAAATAAAAATGATGGAACTGACTGAATCTAGTATCATTAACACCATTAGAGTATGTAAATTTGTAGAAGGATAATTTTATTATAGAATTTAAAAAAGATTTTAGAAATGCTAGACCGAGTCATTCTGGTCTATTGTCACTCTGAAGTGTCTTTAACATTACCACTCTTTCTCTCTTCATTCACCTCCACATACACTCACATACACACCAACAAAAAAATAAAACCAAAAACCTTATCCTTTTTCCATGCACCCTCATCGTTTATTTTTATGCTGATACAAAGCTTCTTGACCAAATACTAGATTATTTTGCCTCCTAAAAAATTAGTTGACATGAACGTACGTACACAGGCATGCATAATGCAACGAAGAACAGAAGCAGCATTAAAAACGTAAATTCTCATGTTTTATTAATGGAGCTTGAAAGTGAATTTTTTAAAATCATAAAACCTTAAATGATGCTAATACAGAGAAAAAGGGATAGTTTTTTCAGTTAAATCAAGCATTTCAGAGAAAAGTATCAGAAAAAAATCTTCAAATATAAAGCACTTCTTGACATTTCGAAATGCTAACTGTAATAACATAATTTTAGGTATAATTTCAAAATAATTCTAATAGTTTATATTATGACATAAGAAATATTTATTTAAATTACATTGGATTTAGTTTAAATAAGATATAATATTCAAGTAGTAATTTGTTTCTAGTATGTACTCAGCATGTTATCCATTTTAAATAGTCTTTTTTTATTTTCCGTGTTGATTTGTATTATTGAATATATTTGTCTTTCCTAACAACAATGCTTTAATGTTTTTCTTTGGAGGAAATAACTTGACACTTTAGGTTAGAAGGAATACTTGCTCTTATGAAGTAATACTTTACTCAAACTATAACTAATTGTACTTACTTTCAATATGATACACGATACATGTATCATTATAATCTTTAATAAAAACAAATGCATGTTAAAACCTACTATGTGCCAGATATTTTGTTAGTTACTGTGTGAGAAGAAAAACTAAGATCACGGCTCTGCTCCACGGAGATTAACACCCAGTGCAGGAGGTTAGATATAAGAATGAGACATTTCAATACAGGAAGAATGAAATATCCTGTGGAAAGCCCCAAAGTGGGAGACATGAATAGTGATTAGAAATTATGCTGGAAAGTTTAAAAAAGAATTAATCATTTAAGCTATGTTTTAAAGTTTAAAAAGATTTCAAAAAGGAGACAATATGAGGATGAAAAGGGGAATGGTTCTCATGGAGAGAACTGCTGAAGTACAAGGTCAGTGGCAGGGAAATGAAGGGCACGCTCAGCCCAACCAAACTCACCTTCCTCCAGGGTGTACTGTGCCCTAAGTGGAGCAGTGGAAAGTAAGCCACCGACAGCAATGATGACAACCCATTTCAATTCTTGAATGCTAGCCAAGGAATTTAGATTTCCTTGCTGAAAAGCTGAGTATTTTGTCTTTAGAAAATGTATAACATCATCAGTGTGTGGAAAAAAATTGAAGGAAGGAAAAAATAATGGCAGACAGATGAGTAAGAGAGCCATTGCAATAGTCAATGTAACGGACAACAGCATTTGAATTATTATAATGTATCTTTGTGAAATTAAAGTAGGGGAGCTATTAAAGAAACATTTGATATGTCCTGTTCAAAATCGTCTATAAGGTTACATAGAATAGACCAGGAAATTTCCTTTCAACAGAGTTTATTTGACTAAATGACTTTCTACTTTTCATTTGAGGACCATTATGAGTAAATATTTGCATTCATTAAGGCAAGAATAAAGAAAAAGAAAGCGCAAACTTTGGGGAATAGAAACAAGCTTAGGTAAAGGGGTAGTTACTACACACGCACAAATTGCAGTGGAGTTTACCTAGGACTGAATAACTCCCTGCAAAGAAGCACAGACGATGCAGTAGGAGGGACTGTGCGTTTACAGCACTGAGTCGCCACCCCCCGCCTCACACTCCCCCCTCCCCCGGGGGCACTGAGCACACAGCAGCTTGGGAGTTGCCACTCAGGCTGCTTGTACTTCTGTAAGACTGGCCCTCACCTCCTGACATCAATCATCCGACCCTATCTATGCCCACATGCCATGCATGGGTGCCCTGGCTGGCTTCAGTAATCTATGCCTATTCTCAACACCCATCCAAAATTATTTTTTTGGATATCTATTATCTTCTAGCACTTAAAGAGCTGGGATTCTCATGAGACCAGTAGATAGAGTGGTGAAGACATTGCTCTAGGCAAGTCTTATTAAGATGCTCAGAGGAGGGCAACCCGACACCCATTCAAACGCAGAGGGCAGATAAAAATAGCACTTAGCATTGTTTGAGCAAGTGCATTCTTTGCATCCAGGTAAGTTTGGATTTCCCAGGAAGGCAGTGTGCTGTGAGGACTTAAAACACTACTTTAGAAAAAACCAGCCAAGCTGCAATGCTATCTTTCACTTTTCTATGCAAATTTTTAAAATAGCCCACCACCATTTTAATGTTTATGAAAAATGTGTTCTTATTTCTTTGTGTTCACAGTAATATAATGTATGCAACTGTTTATTCATTACAGACAGTTTATGATCAGATTGGAAATAAATGTGAAAAACCATCACGCTTTTAGCAAGAATAACGAAACATTATAACATATAAACTAAACTTATGATAAATACATACTCTAATTTCTTTCTTAAATAATTTATGTTAATTAGTCATTCATAATTCAAGAGTATTTAACTTCCCTTTATTATAGAAATACGCAATCAGAATATTTCCCATAATTTAGTAAATACTTAACTTGTTAATCTTAAGTAAAAGTCTGACTATCCCCAATGGAGTTATTCTTCTAATACAGTTTGAAATTCAAACAAAACTCTAAATATGATCTTATTGCTTAAAAATAGCTGCAAAAACATTTTAATACCAGCACTTTCATGTATTAAGACAGATGAAAATAATGCATCCCAAAGATAATTCATTTTGTGTCAGAGTAGTCTCTTACTCTAAATAAAAATTGAAGCAAAAGTTTCTACCCACCCAAAGAGAAGAACTTGCTAAAATGATGGACGTGAAAGAATAACAATTTTTACATCGATTTTCAGTCTCATTCTCTAATTTGCAGGTACTTGTCCATGGAAAATGTAAGATATTTTATATAAACAGTATGGACATAAGAAAAATAATGTTTCTAACAGATTAATATACCTTAGTTTAGAACCTACTATTTTCCTCAGAATCTTATACATGTAGCACAAATATCTACAAAGTGGAAACATAAAAATAAAGCGATTCTAGAGGACTTTTATACAAGAACAAAATACATCATGTTTTGTATTTCTAATTCTCCAGTGATATAGTCCAGGACACTGGGTTGTATATAAAATAATTTATGAATATAATAGTTTACTAAAATTCATTGAAAACTAAAAAGATCTCATTGAAAAGAGGTTATCAGAATGACATTTTCAGGTGAAAGACTTTAATTTATTCCCCATCTTCTAATAAATATCTGAGGCAATCCATCTCCTAATTCCATTTTTATAAAATGTCCTTATGGGGAGTTGTCAGGTGTATGAGATTTATATAATTTCACTCTCTAGAAATAAGCTAGGAAGGAGAAGGTAATGTATGGTTTTATTTTTTAAGTGAAGAAATAATTAGAAAAATAGTTTAATAATATTTAAAAATAGCAAAATGTAGCTACTACTAGGCTTTCTTACAAACCCTTAGAGGATAAAATAGAAAAGAAAGTTAATAACT
>PVKM010045639.1:0-11923 GCA_004027735.1 Carollia perspicillata
ATATATATATGTACACACACAGAATTTATCACCCCATCTCCTAAATATTGATTCAATCGCCACAGTTCTCATCAGACAGCACTTTCATCAGTACAATATACACTGAATCAGAGCTATTTGATACTGATGAGAACAACGAGAAGGTCCCTGACATAAGCCAAACCACCCACTAAATAATACCTTACCATAAGTCCTGCTTTAGCAATAATTAACCCAGTTTCTCTGCAGACGATTTAGGTCCTTCTGCTGCTCTCCAAATGCCAGGTCTGCCTTTCAACTGGGCCATGTAAGGTTTCACCTTTGCAACTGCTATCCGTTCACCCCATTTATCTATTTTCAAATAGTCATTTAAATATCTGAATATAAACTAAAAGTAGCCTTACCCCTGTGATCTATTAAACATATTTCATAATTACAAACATACAATTTTCCAGGAAATCTTTTCCTTCAATATTTCTCTCAAACTCTTAGCATTCTGTAGGTTACATGAAGAATCCTAAATCTCTTAGCAATACCTTAAATGATACACTTTTGAGATAAACAAATTGAAGTAATTGATAGAGTTTCTGGCCAAAGCAAGCATACCATGAAAAGTATTTACATGCAGCAGATGACAAGAGACAAAGCCGGAGAGACAGTAGCATGTGGATAATGGGAAACATCTACATGATATTAAAAAACTTAGATTTTACAAACAGATTTTCATTTTAGGCATCAATAAATAATTCTGGCAGCTGATTGGAGGATGCATTTGTGAGGGCAAGACTAGAGTCAGGGATAGTTGGGAGATTTCTATAATAAACAGGGAGAAGAGTGATGTAAATTTCAGGGTTATCAGTGGACAGTTAGAGAGAGTAGCTCATCATCAACTCTTAATCCAAAATCCATTAATGGGAGTCAGAGAATTCATAAGTCCTCTGATTATGTGTGTGTGTATTCATATATATATATATATAATCATATATATATATATGAATTCCTCTGCTATATATATTTTTTTTTCGTAAGCTGTGTGATACACATGTTACCATCCACTCATACCCCTTCTAGGGACTAAAAGTCCATAGCTATCAACAGATTCTCAAAGAGATGTATAAATTAAAACCCAAAGCACTAAGGACCACTAATGTGCACTGTTATATGCAGTAAACTGAGAAGGAGGCTCTGAGGAACACTGATAATTAAGGGAGAGAGAGAGGGCAAATGGCAAAGAGGAAAACTAGAGAAATATGAAAAAACTGGTAAATGTACTACTTTAGTATTGATGGAAATATATAAAGTTTTATACAAGAGAAGGAGTATAATTGTGTACAAAGCATAATGCAAGTCTTGCAAAGAAAAAATTCTATTGCTATTTATAATTGCAATTCCACCAAGACCCTTAGCAAGAGAAGTTTTGAAAGCATAGTGATTCACAATTAGGGAAGATACCAGTACATCGGGGGGTATTTGGGAATATATGGAGTGTTCTCTGATTGTTGTACCTATGAAATTTAATTAATAGGATCAAGGGATGCTAAACATTTTCAAAAGTATGGAGTAGTCATGAATAATGAAGAAATAAACCCGAAAGCCAAAAACAGAGTAAACTTGAAGACTATTGGCAGCGTAAAAGTAAACACAGTCAGAATATGATCACTTTGTAAAGCTAAAATGAGAAAGGAAAAATGTATTAGATAGCAGATGTGTGTGTGTGTGTACAATCTTTAAAAATGGGATCAGTTTAGCTATATATATTGACTAAGAGGGAAAAGCCCACAAAACAGTAATGTTGACAAATAATATTAATAAGACAAGGCTCCAGAGGAGATTAGTGGCCAATGTGAGAAATGTGGCGGGGGGGGGGCAATTTAAAATTAGGCAGGACAGAAGAGACTTCATCCTATGTTTCAGAGAGAGTAGTTGTCCTTAAGTATTAGAGAAGTGGAATGTGAGAGAGATCTTGCCTGGCAGCCACAATTTTCTCAATAAAAATACAATTGAAGTTCAGTGTAGCAGATGTTTCTAATTTTTTGTCAGTTTACTATGGCAAATCTGTTTTTTTCAAAATACCATTTTCCTGTGAATAGTAAATACGATGCTTCATTTTTCATTTTACAAAGAATTGTACCATAGGCTTCACGATAATCATATTTTTATGTAGCCATTCTTGCTATATCTATGTAACCGATCTATAAATTTTTATTTAATCGTTTGTTTTCCTGTTCATTGATCCCATTGCATACATTACTCTGGTGCATGCTAACATACAATGTAGGTGGATTTCATTTGCTGTCTTTCATTTTCATGGTACTAAAATAATTAGATATTAAATTAGAAAGAAAAGCTGATCTACAGAACTCTTAGCTAAATTTATTTTAGCTAAAACATATTTCCTAGTGTGATTTTCCTGGACTAAAAATGTTGACTTTCCTAATGCTTTATCAAATAATATATGGAGTGGGAAATATCACTGAGTAATTGTAAATAGTCCATACATCTTCACTCACAGGAGTTGGGGGTGGTAAGGGGGGGAGAATAATAACCATACGTCTTAAGGTTCTTTGCCACTTCTCTTGCTGTAGAACTCCCACACTTTTCCCCTGATTATACTCTGGGAATTACAGGGAAAAGAGCACTGGTAAGGGCAGTAGAGTTATCTGTCGAGATACTGTGAGACCACAGTGGGCCAACTGTAGCCAGGTTTCCCTTTGTCAAAGACCAACACCTGCGCAAAGAGGGGACCAAACTGGAACAGGATCAATAGCTGCAGCCGTCTCCCAGATTGCTGTCTTTGGTTTCTGTTTGTGTTTAGATGGGTGGAAATGTGCTTGAAGCCTGAAAGATGGCTGATAATATTCCCCAAGTGCACAGTCTTGCAACCTCGCAGCTCCTTGGGTATGTTTTCATGGATTTCAATTAAGAACCTTTAGGAGGGTCGATAAGCATTTATCTTAGGTTGGATTGCCCTAGATGAAGAGACACAGGTTTTAGTGCGAATAGTTTATTTTGGAGGGGGCTTTAGGAAGCCCTAGAAAAGTGAGGAAGTGATAAAAGTAAGTTAAAAAAGCAAAGAAAGGGCTACTAATCCGGTACGTCTGTAAGCAACTATAGCTGAATCCCAATGGAGATTTCTGTGAGGTGGTGTAGACCATCCCTCAGTGTTACCCACTCAAGAAGTGTACAAACTAGGTAATGATCTCTAACTGCCATCTGTCTCTGTCCAAGGGCTGCTACTAGAGGCATTAATTCCTTGGCATATCTGACATGCTTTCATGATCTGTGTCTGGACTGAGAAAAAGCCCTCAATTTGAAGGTACTGACCATGTTGGCACAGACTGTGTGAAGTACAGTTGATGTCTCCTACAGCTTCTTTTAAAGAACCTTCTATTTTATAGTAAGTAGCCTGCCCCTGTTATGGCTCAGGGATATGTTCCAAGACCCCGAGTGATTGCCCGAAACTATTGAGAGGACCCAATCCTGTATGTATTGTGTGTTTTTCCTATACTTACATACATCTGATAACATTTAATTTATAAATTAAAGACAGTAAGAGATTAACAATAACTAATTATAAAATAAAACAATTATAACAATATACTGTAACACAAGTTAGCTGAATGTGGTTTCCCTCTCTTTTTCTGAGAACTGATCAGATAACTGAAATGGACGCTAAGTAACTAACGTTGGTTAGTGTATACAGCACTGATGTACTGGACGAAGGGACGATTCAGGTCCCAGATGGGAGGAGCTGAATGGTGTGAGTGTCATCACACTACTCAGAACAGAGCACAATTTAAATCTTATGAATTATTTATTTCTGACATTTTCCACTTAATATTTTCACATCGTGGTTGAAGGTGGGTAACCAAAACCACAGAAGAGGAACCCACAAATGGGGGCAGGGGCCACTGCACTCACATACACTTAGATGGTCACTGATATGAAAATTCTGGTGTTGTGTTTCAAGTATAATGATCTGATTCTTACATTTTTCAATTCTATCTTTGTAATTATATTGTTTTAAGTAATTAAAAATCTATGCTACTGCTTATTTGATGTAGTTTTACCTACCGATAAACAGCTTCTTATACTCCTTTTCACAGGCAGTAATTTTGAACTCATGATCACGCAATGGTAACTTCTTAAGTCTCTGATATTATTTTTTCTATTATTTTAGAATGTCAGGCTCAGAAAAGAATGTAATATTCTAAGAGCCTAGCAGGGCAGACCAGTATACTGACTCATTTATTCTGAAAAGCACACTGCTCTTAAAGCTGACCTACTGGGTTGGCCAAAATGTCTGTTTAGATTTTTCCGTACAAACAGCTCTAGTGGTGCTTATTTGTCTTTAACTTTATTTGAAACAATTTTGTTAGATTGTATTGTGACAACTGTCACATCAGTGTGCATTTTAAAAAACTTATCAAGATTGGTGAATTTTTGTATAGTCATTTTAATACTGAAGATGAAAGAAGATATTCAATATTTTTGGTGTATCATTCTTTACTATTTCAAAACAGGTTAAAAAACAACAGAAACACAAGAAAAGACTTGTGCAATGTATGGAGAAGGGGCTGTGACTGATGGGACTGGCTGCAGCATGGGGCCCCAGCGGCAGAGAAGCCAGGCTTACGTCCTGTGGCAGCCCTGATTCAAGGGGTAAGAAAAATTACAAGTCTACACATCTATGACATGCCAACTGTTTCAAATATTGACAGACACTCTCAGATACTGATATAAAAAACATTTTTTTTTGTATAATGGTAAGAAAAAGATTCTGAGATGCTCTAAATTACTGCTGGCCAGACAGTGAGAGAGAGACCAGTTAATAGTTGTGGGCCAGCTAACAAATGATTGTTCGTATTCCTGATTGTAGGCCGGAGCTTTTATCAGCCTCCAGGAGTCTAATCGCCGACCACTAGATACCACCCCAGCCTGCACATGCGCGGACCTTCAGGACTCTTCCTGTCCTTAAACCCATCCAATATAGTAAAGAGTTCTTCCTGATAGACTGTGTGCCAACCACAGAACTTCCCCCGCTTCACCTTTTCCTGTCTCACCTTATCTGTAGCCAATGTTAATACTTTAGAAACAACTTAGACATCTTTCTTTCCCAAAATATAGTGTATAAAAGCACTCATCAATTTCTGAAGGCAGACATACTTGTATTTTCCACCAAGTCATACTTCTGATGGTTTAGCCTTTATGCTCCAGGACATGGTCCTTTTCTGGCTAGCAAAATGGCCCAGGAAACCCTTTCTTATAAAGACATTTTCAGCTACAGAAGTTTCTTGTTTAATAATAATGATGTAAGCATAGGCTCCTCCACTGGTAAAGAGGCCCCAACCTTTGACCTCGTGAATCTGGGGAATGAATTGCTCCCACTGTAAGGGGCCACATTTTCTTGCCCAAGTCCATGATCCCAGCAGTTATATTTACACTCAGTTATTCAGATCTCTTACTATCAGAAATGCTTACCACATAAGATCTATAAAAGGATGCTCACATGACCATATGCACATTAGCCCTCAGACTGGTTCCTCTTCAGAAATTACACTGTGGGTATCTTTTACTTACTCTTGTTACAGAGTTGCCTACTCTCTTGAGTTTCAGGATTTTGCACCACATTGCCAGAATTTCCCTAGGATGATCAATCTTAGGACTTCAAGGACTTTGGATATATCCCCACCTGAAGCAAGCAAGCTTTTTTTCCTACCTATTCCCAGTAATGCTCTGCTAAGCAGAAGATCTTCCTTCAATCTGCCAAATAATGGCAATATTTATTTAGTAAGCTAGTGTTCTCTTATTTTATGAATTACATTGTAAGTGTATTCTTTTATAAAGCGAGAGAGAGCCCTGGCTGGTGTAACTCAGAAGATTGAGTGCCGGCTATGAACCAGAGTCACAGGTTCAATTCCTACTCAGGGCGCATGCCTGGGTTTCAGGCCAGGTCCCCAGTGGTGGCCATGTGAGAAGCAACACACATTAATGTTTCTCTCTCTCTCTTTCTCCCTCCCTTCCCCTCTCTAAAAATAAATAAATAAAATCTTTAAAAAGCAAGAGAGAAAATATGTCGTGCTGCGTAAGTCACTGGTCATTAGACTTTCCTTAACTTCCACCTCCTTCAATTCCATCAGAGTTTCTTATTTTTTAAAACCAAGTGAGGCTGCAGCTGTGACTCTTTCAGAACATCCCCAAAGAAGCTGGGTCCTTTACTCAAAGGTCCTTTACCTTTACCTAATTAGGTCCTTTACCTAATATATCATTACCTTTACCGTAATGATATATTAGAAGAGAGATATGTAATAACAAAGAACTCAATCCTTAAACCTTCTTATACTGTAGGAATTGCCAACATTCCTGGGAGGGTTCCCTAGGATAAGTGCTTGGCTGGAGGGAATGATAAATGTAATCATTAAACCACCAACAGTGGCTAGTTAAGAGGGCTGTGCATGTGCCTGATAATGCTGAAAACATCTTTTTTCTTTACAGAGGGGTCTTGGCTTTTCTCTATACCTGGCGTCTGTGGAGGTAAAACAGCCAGTGACTCTGTAACTCATCCCAGCACTAAAAAAGTCTGATTGCCTATAAGAGGGGAACATAAAGCTCTTATGAGTGTTATCCGTTCTGAAATGAGGACCAAATAAACAAGAACAGACATGCTCCACAGATATAGCAAAAATATTAAATGTTCTGAAGCAAGCAAACCGGAATCATAAGTACTATTGTGGCACAATGGGTTAAGAGAAAAATTTTATGTTAACATTTACAGAACAGACTGACTTCATGAATTGGCTTTAGAAATTAATGAAAAGTTCTTTGCAACTGGATTATCTTTGGTCATGTACTTAATTGATTATAGCCAATATACAAATAAAACCAAAGTCCTCGGATCCTCTTTTAAAGCAGTCTAGTCTCTCATTATAGACTAAATCTCTAGTTCTTATTATTTACCAATATAAAATACAAGGCCCATAGTATGTATGTAAATTAGACAATTTACCAAGAACTTTTTAACTGTCCTTTATGAACCTGGCACTTTGCTTGGCACTAAGAATAAGGAGAAAAAGACAGTCCCTGGGATCAAGAAGCCCATGAGTCTCAGAGACAAGATATTGTACTTTACCAGATATTTATCATGCAAAGGGACAGCGTGGTGATACAAGTCAGCACAAAGTTCGTCATATGAAAAAATGTAAACCTCTGAGTTCTCTCATTTGCACTCACAGTTACTCATTAACATCACAGCAACAACAGAAAGGCCTCTGGGCGTTCACCTGTAACACTCAGAAATCGGCCCCTTTCTCTCTTCCCTTTTCCTACTGCTTCCCCTTCGTGTGTTCATTTCTAAGTGTCTCTGACCTCTTTCAGATCCTCTGAGAAGCCTTTTCTTATTCTAGAGCCTAGGACAGGTGCTATCTTACATGCTTCCAAGCCATCCAACAGTTCACTTCTCTGGGTCTGTCCACACTGGATCTGTGTGGTCCACGTGTCTATCTCCCAAGCTAAAACTCTTCCAAGGAAAAATGAGCATTTAATAGCAAGTATTACTACTGCTGTATATATACCACTGCCTAGCACAGTGATTGACACCAGTAATTTGTTCAATAAATAATCACTAAGTAAATAAAAATAAATTCGCTAAATATAATACAAATAAAGCACTTTACAAAAATTCAACAAGTATTAGTTTCTTTTAAAGCCAAGTATAATATGCTGCAGCATGTAAGAAGTTACTACATAAAACACAGTAAAAAAAAAATAAGCCCTACTAAAGGTATACCACAAACAAGGTGATACAAAGACACCTATAACACCATTTTCGTCAGCATTAGACTGTGAGGCTAGACAGAGCTTTGTTCCAACCTATTACATTGAATATGTACTAGCAATAGTTGGTAAACAATGTCTCTAACTCAACTGCAATCTTTTTTTTCATGCATGAAGTAAAGTTATACTGTCTATCTCAAAAATAGTTAAAAGGATTTAAATGAGCTGTGCATCCCAATGTTCACAGCAGCACAATTTACAACAGCCAAGTGCTGGAAACAGCCTACGTGCCCATCAGGAAATGAATGGATCAAAAAATCGTGGTATGTTTACACAATGGAATACTGCATAACTGATAGAAAGAAGGAGCTCCTACCCTTTGTGATACCGTGGATGGAACTGGAGAGCATTATGCTAAGTGAAATAAGGTAGGTAGTGAAAAACAAATACCATGCGATCTCACCTGTAAGTGGAAACTAATCAGTAAAACAAACAAGTGAGCAAAATAGGACCAGAGAAATGGAAATAAAGAACAAACTCATGGTACCCTGAGAGGAGTGGGGAGAAGGATAAGGGGGGGAAGAAGAAGAAGGGTTGCCAAGGAGCAACCCTTTGGACCCATAAAGGACCCATAAAGGACCCATGGACAAAGACACGGGGGGGTGGGATTTAATGTGGGAGGTGGGGATGAGTAGGGAGGGGCAGAGCAATGAAGGTGAGAATGGGGACAACTGTAATTGAACAACACCAGAAAAAAGAAAATTTTGGACATGTAGGGAAAAAACAGTAGGGATAACAGATGAAAAGCATTTAGCTCTGTGTCTGGCATGGAATACATCCTGAATTCATACTAACAGTCTTTTCTTCATTTTAAATCCATGGTAGAAACAGATCAGCAGTGTGTGGTGTGTATGGAGGGTGTCTTAGAAAGTGACCAGGAGAAATACTACATTGAATCCAGCTTTGCTAGGCTGGTTCCTTTACTGCCACACTTCAGTCTCACCATTTGGGGAAGCAAAAGATTCTTTTTAGCAATGGTCCTGACAATATTTTTGCTGTCACTTTCAGGGCCTAAACACCAAACCATAATGCTGTCCTTGCTTTCTAAGTGGTGTTCCACTAAAGACGGAAATCTGAATTACTTAGAAAAATACTTGATCCAAACAGACACCTTTCAGAGATCCCAAATAAAAAAATGCTGATTCCTGTACCATTACTTACTTGGGTATCTTGCTTCAATGTATACACTGCTTTCCCACAAGGAGACTGTTAGTCCTTTAGGGTCTAGGGCTTGTCACAGAAGTCTCATATTCCCAGAGCCCAGTGAATAAGTATAAAGGGGACATCAAATCGTTGTGTTAATGATGTTAATTTAGAGTTCTGTAAACAATTGGCAGACTTCTATCTTGTTCTTATGTACATGTAAAAGCCAAAGATAATCTTTTATAATTCATGCTTGATCATAATTTGCTCTCAATTTTCCCAAGATACTCCTTCCTTCAGCTTCATTTTATAACTTTTACTTTCCTTTTGGCACCCCTCCCCAGGGGTTTTTACCTGCATCTTGGGTAACAAAGCAGCAGGATGGAGGGAGGAAACATAGACGGACTCTGGACTCAGACCCTCAAATTCTGGCTTAGCCACACACTAGAGATAGAACCCTGAGATATTAATTAACTTCTCTTAGCCTTGATCTCCTCATCTCTAAACTGAATATAAGAACGTACAATGGCAGAACTTGCCTTTTATTATGCAGTCAGTAGATATTCCTCTCCCTTCTTCTAGCACAAAAAATAAATTGGATTCACATACTGTCACATAAAACCCATCTGTTTCTATACTTCACATCACAGTCCCAAAATTAATCTTCTTTTTTCTCTCTGGGAATATTCCTGAAATGATGTGTTTTTTTGAAAAATAAACAATAGGGCTGCTTCTAGACTTAAGATTTTTCTCTTCAGTAATAACTAGTTTAAAATTCAAGTAAGATGAGATGATTTCTAAGGTTATCGAAAAGAAAAATGCTATTCAATCATCTCCAGGCCTCTACAATCTTAGATGGACAATGACATATCTCAGAGACAGAACTTAACTGAACAAGCACTGAAGGAAGTTGCAGTAGGATATTCATGACATTGGGTGGTGAACTGAAGTCTGTATTAGCACAAGAAGAAAGAGGGTGCACGATGCACACACATATACCAAAAAACAACCAGTATTGCAGCAGAAATAAAAAATGTAAGCAGACTATCTAAACAAAGAATTAGTGCTGGTACAGAATTTCAAATAAAGATGGCATGTAACATGCAGCAAAAAGTATCTACAAAAAGATATATTTCGTGCAGAAAATATTAATTATATTGAGAAAAATATACAGAAAGGAAGAAAAACTGTACAGCAGAGTAGAGCAACTAATGTAAGTACATGATCTGGAGTCAGAGTGCCTGGGTTTGAGAACTATACATGTATCTTGACAGCTATGTGATTAGGCAATGTAGTTTTCTTCTCTGTGCCTCAATGTCCTCATCTGTGAAAAGGGTTATAATTCTCATCATATGGGGCTTATGTGAGGCCTAATTGAGATGATACAAGAAAATCAGATAGTACAGTGCCTGGCATGCAATGAGAATTCACTAGAGGTTAGACAAATGGGGTTGAATATCTTCCTCTAAAAAAGGTACTACATTATTTACTTAATAATCCATTGACCCTCAAGAAAATATGTAATCGACATAAATACCCTTCTGACTGTGATATATAATTACTCAATCAGATTATTTAAAAAGTTGAAGATGTACAATTTTTGTAGGAGACTGTCTAAAATTATAATGAGATAAAGATAGAAAATTCATATTTAAACCTTGACCTGAGTAAATTCCTCTCTGTGGTTCATTTGTCCCTCTGCCACCTGAATGCCCCACGGAGACAGCTGCCATGAGTTGGCACAGGCTGCCCTGTGGCTGTCACTCACTCACACTCTCTCTCTCTGTCTCTGTCTGTCTGTCTGTCTGTCTGTCTCTCTCTCTCTCTCTCTCTCTCACACACACACACACACAGTGCTCCTTAGGAATGACTGAGAAGTAACTTGTGCATGACAAGCACCCTCAGGGAACATACATCAGATCTGAAATAAACAAATTAATATCTTCAGCCTGTTACAAGCTCTTTAAATGACATATTTAGATTCCAGAAACACAGCAGGGCTCTGGATCCACCTGATAGCATCGAGGCTTCAGCCCAAGTTGAGTCTCACTGGGGATTATGTGTGTGAGTCAAGGGCTTTGAGGAGAAATTACGGATTTTGGAACATTATTTCACAGTTTATAGCTTGCTCAATGGGATAAACATTAAACTTCACATTTTAAGGTCATATCTCAAGGATTAGTTTCACTCTCTTCCAAGATGTCAATTCATTACCATAAAGTATGAATGAACAGAACATTAAAGAATAACCTGCTTAGTGTTTTAAACAGAATGTGCTGCACAGTCGAATTCCAAATCCAAATTTGCTTGTACAAATTTAATGCTGAGCAAATGATAAATGTCCTTAATGCCTGCTTATTGTAAAGTAAATCTGGTTAGTAATAAAAAATATATAAGTATGGAGTCATATTTTTGGAGTCCATGCATATGTCAAATAATGAAAGAACACCGTTTCTGCATTGTGCTCTGCCTGGTGTGAGGACAGAATGCACCATGCATGGTGTTTGAAAAGATAAGAGCTTTCAGCCTTTCTATGATGAAAATAAAGCACAAAATGATAACTACGCACCATAGTGTCCCTCTAAAAAGAGTATTCATTTAAAGAGAAATGATATAAATATTCACTTCAATATTTTTGTGGATGTTATTTGAAAGCCTTGGGAGAAAAGAGGGAAGGACAATTAGAGTCTCCTCTGAGGCCATGCCTGCGCTATACCGTGCTGGGCACAGGGGCGGGGATGTGAGCACAGCTGCTGTCAGACCCACCCAGTCTTACAGGGGGGTGGCCGCCTTTTTCTTGTTCTTGAAACCCAGTGAAGAACACTCATTTGCCTTTTTAAGAAATGCCTGGAAGAATTACAGTCAGTTCTCTTGAACCATGAGTACAGGCTAAGGGAGATTCTTCTGTTACAATGAGAAGTCCTCCACCCAGATTCTGACTGATAGGAAGATTTTATAGGCAGCAATC
>PVKM010045640.1:0-11916 GCA_004027735.1 Carollia perspicillata
TTGCCTTAAATGCAACTGACTCCAATGCACCTTGTGTTCATTTCAGGTTTTTATTTGTCAATATTATTCCTATATATTGCTTTAATCTTTATTATTTTTCCATATGCATTCATAAATAGCATGTAGTCAAAGCCCAAAAAGTTTCTAAGATGCCTGAAGGCAAACAAAAATCTGTTTTTCTTTGTATCTAAAACTATGCCCTGTATACACAGATATTTATTTTGTAGTAAAAGAATAAATATGTAAGCATAAACATGGAAAGAAATAGGAATTCCAGGACAATATTAACCTTCTTCTGAACCAGCCCAGTCAATCACAGCCCATTTCTTTGGGCCTAAGAGATGCAATTATTCTATTGTCATTGAAACAGTCATCAGATGAGAGGCAGCTGTGTACTCTTATACTTACCTGCTCTAACATCTTTCTTTTTAGAATAACAAGTATTTAGCATGTTTTCATAATATTGCATATACATTTTTACCTGATATTATCATTCAATTGAAAGGAGATTAATAGCAATCATAAGATCTTTCAAAAATATTTGCTAATATGAATTCTATATTTAAAAAACCACCCAATAGAAATTCATGTAATATTTTAATTACACAAAGGACAACACTTAGAAAAAATAAAAATGCATTTATCTTTAGTTCACACCATTGCTGATTTTTTTAGGGGTGTTGGGGGTGTCTGGCATTTTGCCATTCTAATTTCATTCTTGAAACAAAGTTTTCTGAGATGCAGCCAAGAATAGTCAAAGCCTTTTGTAGAGACTTCTGAGTTTTGAGAGCTCACAAAGCTTAACCTTATTGAAGTATAATATTTAAATCTGAATATAGATATAGATACATATATGTTGTATTAATTCAGTTGGCCATATGCTTCAGTTATGTATATGCTATGTATCTTCTGATGCTTTTCAGTAAGTATTGTAGATATTGATATGTGCCTTCTATAGTTTGTTTTAAAAATAATAAGAATAATATAAGTGTAAAAGCAACTAATTTTAAAAACAAATATCATGGAAATCTTGCTAATGATACTACTAGAAATTTATAAATGTATTGTGTAAAGAAAGATATATAGAGATGAAGAAATGTGACTATAAATAAAATAAATCCATTTTGGATAGATATGAACAGATAATAATATATTCTTATTCCTTTCAAAACTGAAATGTAGCCATCAAGATGGAATGATGGAATGGAAGCTCAAGTGAATAATGAAGTATTTCTTTAGTAGTTGACAAGAAATCTGAAGTCTATAGCAAAACAGAGTTGTAATGGTAACTAATGATAATCTCCCATATTTTGCACAGAAAACAGGTACATCAGTCCTACTAACATACTGTGAATTAAAATAAAATTTTCCATTTCATTTCTTTGTAAATGGTTTAGTAGGCTTAATTGTAGGTTTGCAGGCCTGCATAATAGTTTTCTTTTTTTTTCTTCAGTCAATTTTTCTAAAACAGAATTTTTCTTTAACAGAAAAACCATCTATTAATTAAGCTGAATTCACTCTGATTTTATGTCCTACAAAATTAGTCAAGTCTTATTTACTTCTTTATATTTGCAGTAAATAAATATATAAATATAAACATAATTACATTTTCTCTATGAAAAATGTATCAAATATCATAATTTTCCATGATTCAGGGGAAAAAGAGACCTCTGCTTTTGGGGAGATATGTTGGAATAGATATACGTTTCCATACTCCTCCTGCTAAGTACAAATATAGTAACTACACATTCTATGTAAAATAAAAACACTAAAATGTAGAAAGAAAAAAATAGGCTAGTCAAGGAATTCAAGACCCAAATAACATGTTCCTGATTCCCTAGGTTCCTACTATTCCAGACTAGGAACAAAAAAAAAGTTGAAATAAGCCAGGCAACAAATGGCAAATACTATAGGATCTCATCTGTAAGTGGATGAGATCAACAAAACAAACAAGTGAGGAAAATAGAACAAAAGACATGGAAATAAAAAGACAAAACCAAAGGGGTGTAGGATCAAGGGTGGGAAGTGGGGATGGCTAGGGCAGAGAGAAAATGGAGACAGCTGTACTTGAACAACAATTTAAAAAAAAGGAGGGAAAAAATCTACCAAGAAAGAAAGGAAGAAGGGGAAGAGGTAAGGAAGGAAGGAAAAACAAGGAAGGAAGGAAGATAGGAAGGAAGGAGGGAGGGAAGGAAGGAAGGAGAAAGACTCTCCTAAAACTAATAAATGAATTCAGAAGATCATGGGATATAAGACAAGCATTCAAAAACAAGTGTGTATGTACATGTGTGTGTGTTCATATATATACTGTATATACATTAGCAATAAGTACATGAAAACCAAAATTAACATTTATAGTTACTGACATATCCCAAAACGGACTAGAATGTAGAATATATGAGAAATTCTTGAAACTAAATTGTAAGAACAAACAAACAAGCTTATACATTAGTAAAGACATGAAGAAATAGTTTAATGAAGATATACAGATGGTACCAATTAAATACATGAACAGATATTTAACTTCAGCAACCATGACGGAAATACAAATAAAGCCACACATGAGATAACACTATATACCTACAAGAATTGCTAAAATAAAAAACAGTGACAACATTCAAGGCTGGAGACAGCATCATTCATGCATTGCTGGTGGGAATGCAAAATAATAAGGCTACTGTTGAAAAAGGGCATGGAAGCAAAAGTGAAAACAAGCAACAACAAAAAGAAACTAAACAAGCATCCACCATGCAACCCAACAATTTCACTCCTGTGCTTTTATTGCAAGGAAATGAAGAGTTACAAACACACAAAAACCTGTCTGTGAATGTTTATATCACATTTATTCATAATAGAGAAAAACTGAAAACAGCCCAGATGCCATTCAGTAGGTGAACAGTTAAAAAAACTGTAGCGAATTTATACTCAGGAATAATGCTCAGTAATAATAATAATAATTATAATACAACTATTCAGACACTCACACATCTGAATCTCCTAGAATTAAGCTGAGTGAAAAACTAAAATCTCAAAAGACTATACATTGTATAGTTTCATTCATATAACATTCTTAAAATCACAGATTATAGAAATGGAGACCTGTTAGTGGTTGCCGAGTGGGCTCTAGGCAGGAGGGAGATAAACGTTTCTGTAAAAGAGCAATGGGGAGAATTCTTGTGGCGATAGAAACATTTTGTATCTTGATTGTGCCCATGTCAATGTCTTGCCTGTGACAGCAAACTACAGCCTTGCAAGGCAATGCCATTGGAGAAGCTGAGTGAAATATACCTGGGTCCTCACTGCATTATTTCTTATAGCCACATGTGAATCTATAATTACCTCAAAATTAATAGTTTAATTAAAAAACAACCTTATGTTTGAAATTATATCTATAATTCAGTTTCAGTTGCTTGGTTTTATACT
Organism: Carollia perspicillata; assembly: GCA_004027735.1. Taxonomy (NCBI): domain Eukaryota; kingdom Metazoa; phylum Chordata; class Mammalia; order Chiroptera; family Phyllostomidae; genus Carollia; species Carollia perspicillata. The sequence continues at coordinate 3,424 of PVKM010045640.1, forward strand.
AAGTTCAGTGCTTGAATATTTTGCCAAATAATTAAGTGAAGCATCTTTGAAAAGTCAGTTCATTAAAATTGAATAAATACATATGGAGGCATTTCATATATTACATAGTATACTTGTTATTCATTTGCTGATTAACTCTTCTTTTTTCATGAAATAGATATTTAATCCTAGTCTAGAGGTGCCATGCAGAGAGGTGGGCCACCAGTAGTAATAAAATATTGGGTAGTTGGCCTGAATCAGATTATTTTACATTGTAAGGCATATTAAAATTTATGGAATTTTTTTCATTTCTTCTCTCTTCTTTAAAACCTATTACCTTTCTTCCATTTTTATTTGATTATGATTGACAAATAAAAATTGTATATATTTAAGGTGTAAAATGTGATGTTTATATGTATGTGTGTGTGTATGCAGTGTGAAGTGATCACCATAATCAAGCTAACTAACATATTCATCGCCTCACATACTTTTATTGTGTGCATGGTCAGAATAATGGAGATTTCCTCTCTTAGTAAATTACAAGTACAATTGATGCATGAACAATACCAGTGTTAAGGGTGCCTACACCTGCAAATTCAAAAATCCACATATAAATTTTGACTACAATTGTCCCTCAGTATCTGGGGGATTGGTTCCAAAATCTGAGGATGCAGATTTAAGAGCAGATGTAGAGCAATACGTCCAGTTAGTCCTCTGCATCTGTGGATTCCTAACCATCGAGCAAAAATATTGTTTTCAATCCATGTTTGGTTGACAAGGAGGATGCAAAACCCAGGTATAGAGAGCACAACTGTATATTTACTGAAAATAATCTTTGTGTGAGTGGACCTGGCCAAGTTGAATCTGTGATGTTCAAGGGCCAACTGTTCAAGGGCCACACACACACACACGACCCCATTGATTCAAATACGACTGGGAAGTCTGGCTTTTGAACAAAAATCCTGCATGTGTGATTTTCAGTCCGGACAGGCGGCAATTAATAAAGCCTTTACCCTAGGCTGGAAGCACAACCGGTGTCGGCAGTCTCTTCTGCCCGACTGCCTTTCTGCCTCACACACTTTCATTCAGAGGCCTCTTTACCTACAGGCTTCTGCCAAGGTCGTCCTCAGGAGCCTCTGAAGAGACTCTCTGGTTGGGAGAAAGGAGGAAACTTGAAGACACTTTCCTGCACTCTGACTGTGTATACTCAGCACCTGTCTACAGTGCTGGTCTGTCTACTTGGCCCTTGATCTAAACTCCTTCCGTTCTATCCCCGCCACGCCCCACACCTTAAAATTCCGTGGAACGCTGTTTCATGGGGAAAATGGCCCAGGGGATGAGGTTAGCCTCCTGCTTATACAATCACAATAAGTGATTAAAGATTTGATTTTTATTTCCATTTTTGTCTTTTTGATTGGCTATTCTCATAACTGGCAGCTCAGCTCTCTCTTAGCTCAGCAGAGCTCCTGATAACACTGTTTGACTTTATTCCAGGCAGGTGAAGTACCTGTCCCAGTCTAGGGTAAACTTTAAATGTCTGGGTTTTACTACCTTAAATTGCATTAAAATGTGCTTTAGTCCTCTGGCTCCAACATTGCTGATATTTTATTACTTAATTTATTATAATAAATAATACATTTTCTGTCTCCATCATTATGATACTATGATATACCATACTTATTATTTCTAACATATAGTAAAATCTGTTAGAATATTGGCTTTAAAGTGAATAGATGTTAAATTTTATTAAGGGTTTTATGCAAACTCCATCTAGAAAACCATAAAAAAGGATGAATATCATTTGTATATATTAATATCAAATTCTTTTTGTAGAATGACTGCCTTATTATTAGAAATTTGTTTAAGAAAATATCAAGTATATTACAAATCTTTCAATAAAATTTTTGGCATATTATAAAAGGGCATAGGGTGTTGCATGGAATGTTCAGTTTATTTTATTTACTAAATTTATTAGAGCCAGAGAAATATTATTAAGTCAAAATTTTAGGTCATACTATAGTTAGCATATGCTTATATGTATCTAATGAGAGCTGGTTTTCCCTCCACTACCTTAAGTAGGAAGAAATTAGACTATTTATCTTTTCCCACAACCTCTAGTTTATTTTTTAAGTATTTTTAATTGATTATGCCATTACAGTTTTCCCAATTTCCCTCCTTTATCCCCCCTCTGCCTGTACCCCCCAACCCTCCAGCATTCCCTTCCCTTAGTTCGTGTCCATGGGTTGTACAAATCAGCTCTTTGAGTCCTCTGTTTCCTATACCATTTTTTATCTCTCCCCATCTATTTCATGCCTACTAAATATGCTTCTTCTTCCCTGTACCTTTTCTGTCCTATTCTTCCCTTCCCCCTCCTCACTAAAATCCCTCCATGTGATGTCCATTTCTCTGATTCTGTTCTTGTTCTAGTTGTTTGCTTAGTTTTTGTTTTCATTGTTTTCCTTTTCTTTTGGGTTCCTTTGTGGATAGTTGTGAGTTTGCTGTCATCTTATTGTTCATATTTTTGAACAATAGACCCTTTATTATATGACTAATATGATTAAGAATTTATAGTACACATTCATATTTTTCCTTCAGTAGAAGGCATGTTATCTCAGTTTTCCAGACACTTAACATAGTGTTTGGCAAGATGTGGGTCCTCAGTAAGTATAGAATAAATAAAATAACTTTAAATAAATAAATTTATGTATGATTTTATCTTGAGACTCAAACAGTAGGTTAGGTAGATGTGAGAATTTTGATATATAAGAAAAAATAACAAAATGAAGTTATAATTCTGACCTTGAAGTTCTAAATCCTCTTAACTAGTAGGAGCAAGACAGAAAAATAGCACCCATAGTCAACAGTAATTAGCTGGTTAGGAGAACATAACAAACATTACATACTTGTGTGTTTTTATTTGTTGAGTCTCTTTTTGGAACTCTGCTGTCCAAAACATTCGAGTTAGCTGAACAGCACTCAAATATCTTGAAACTATAAATTATTTTACCTCTCATTGTGTGCTTTTATATTCATTATTTAACTTGATCATCCAAAGTTTGATCTAACTGTAATAGATTCCATAGTTACTGATAGCTGAAAAGCAAGTACTGTAAATCAAAGTGGTTTGCTCAGGACACTTGATAATAAATGGCTTAACAGGCACAGGCCCAGATCTCTTCAGTCATATTTCAGTTTCCTTTCTTCAGGACACAAAATAAGATAAATTCCAGGCAATAGACATATTAATGGATTTGTGATAAGCATGCTCTTGAAGCCCTTCTGCAAATGGAGAAACTTTGTGTGGTATTCCAATCACCAAACTGAGCGCCAATGAAAAGAGCATGTTATGGAAATTCAAACAGAACTGGACCTCACCACTTTGTGCATGTGACCTCAGTTAAAGCTTTAGATGTCTATCAACTTTAGTTTATTCATCTGTAAAACGGAATCCTGATGCTTATCTCCCAAGATCTGCAATAGAAAGACTCTAATTTAACAGAAGCACAAATCGCCAAAACAGTAAAGTTTCTTGCAATGCATTATCCTCAAATACCAATGATGCTAAAAAAATGATGTATTAGGAAGAAGGAAATGTGAAAACAATGTGAAGTGAAACTCAGGCAGCTTTTTAATCACTTAATTTATCCTACTCTGCAGGTGACATACTAAACAAGGCGCAGGTGTTGGCTTTAATGAAACAGGAGTTAATGGTATATCCCTGTGAGTGCTGAGTGCAGTCGCTAAGCAGTGAGGAGTGAGCCAAGTCTTTCACAGGTGGTTAAAGAAGGGAAGCCAATGTGTATCACTGTACCCTGGAGATTTGGTACCGCACAGAAAATTATCAAGACAGCAATACCAAAGTGGGATTTTTTAAAAGTCTCCTAGAATCGACACAATTTATCAAAAGTCACAGCTGTGAAGTCTCATTGTTATTTATGCTTCAATGTCTTTATTTCATTCACCTGCAGGCTGTTTCTATTCACCTTTCTCACAGGCTTTGAGAAGCATACTTCTCTGAACAATGCTTTCGAAACCCATAATAATGATAATCTGGCCGTGGTATCAGAAAGAAAGTGAAAAGTAGAAGTATTTTGAGGCTTGAATAAGTAGAATGAACAGAGAATAATGTTTGAGGCTGGCTATGAAATGAGGCAGAAGGTATGCCTAGTACCGTTTTGAGTTAGTGTAGTTAAATTTGTCATTATGCCACCAAACTAGCTCAGAATTGTTACGAAGTTCCATGGTATTTTGCTCCTGTTTATCTGTCCAAAGCAACACACACACATCTTTCTCATATGATTGATTTTCATGATCATTCTTTTTGATGAAAGCTTGGAGTACCTTCACACTCTGCACCTTCACACTCTGCTCACCCGTAACCGTCCTTCCATCTAACTATCATTAATGCATGTGCCAGTATGGTCAGAAGACATGCACAAATATAGTATTTGTATAATTTCAATATCTTTGTATATATTTGCATACATATTTATATAATCTAAGCATATCAAGGGATCATGAGCAATGAGAATAATACAATAATTAAGACAGCATTTGCTAATATTATTGAGTCCTTGCTTTATGCACCTAACTTGCGCCATCATAGCTAATCCTCAGTCCTATCAAGTAAAAGCCATTATCATTGTATCTTTTGAGGTGAGAAATTTGAGGCTTAAAGAGATGCTCAGTGAGTGCTCAGGTTTATGAAACTGGCCATTTTGCACGTAGGACAATTTTTCCTCCAGGTACTATTAGCATGAACCTGGTGATGAGAGAAATCCCTCACTAAAAGTCAGACTTAGAGCCCAAGCAGACATGAGAAGTAGGGAATTAAGATTTCCAAAGAGTTTTTAAGGGTGAAAACAAACACACTCATGGGTTTCTTTCTTTTTTTTTTTTAAAGGTTTTATTTATCTTTAGAGGGGAAGGGAAGGAGAGAGGGAGAGAGATATCACTGTGTGGTTGCCTTTCATGCGTCCCCTGCTGGGAACTGGCCTGCAACCCAGGCATGTGCCCTGACTGGGAACCGAGCCACGGTTGTTTGGTTCACAGGCCCATGCTCAATCCACTGAGCTACACCAGCCAGGGCTCTTTTTATCTTTTATAGGGACATTTTCTCAAACTTTCTTGGGAGTCATAATCCTTAGTGTGTATATCATATGCACTATACATGTTATAAGTTTAAAACAGATATTTCAGAATAATAGGACCTTAGAAAAAATTAAATATATGAGGTCACCCTGTTTGTCTTTTCTCCAGACATGTGTATTTCTGATTCAACAACTTGGACTCAGTCACACAGTGTTGTAATGAACACAGTTTTAATATGACTCGGGTTGTTAGAAACTTATTAAATATATTATATATTTTAAAGATATTTATTTTTATTACTTTTTAAATACTTTATTTATTTATTTTTAGAGAGAGGGAGAGAAACATCAGTGTGTATTTGCCTCTCATGCACTCCCTACTGGGGATATGGCCTGCAACCCAGGCATGTGCCCTGACTGGGAATCGAACTAGTGACCCTTTGGTTCACAGACCAGCACTCAATACACTGAGCCACACTAGTCAGGGAAAAACTTATTAAATATATATTTTATGAACTAAAAATTTGTCTCCCTGCAAAATTCAATCTTTTTCCTTTTCTTTTCTTTTTGTTTCTTGTCCTCCTCTTACTACCCCTGCACCCCTCTTTCTCCTTCTTTCCCACCCCTTTCTCCCTCTTTTCTTCCTCTCTAATTGGGCAGTCTGCAAACACAGTCCTGAAACTTACTAATAAGAGGATGCCAAATTCTACACCAATGTTTTAGAATATTACTCCTTACTCCATGCAACAATGCAAACACCAATTTAAATTTTAGTGTAAGAAATAGAGAAAAGTTGGGGAGCAATTCTTAGGAAACTTACTGGAAGAATTCTTAGTAGCAGACTCTTCTGAGTTATTTCCAATTTATGCTTAGTAAGCTGCTCAAGAATTTTGCCTGGGAGTTATCACATCAAATGTAATCTATGTATTTTTTTATGTTTGTGCAAACAATTTAATTTTCTGATGGTTATTTCTCCACATTTAATATATAATATTTATACATTATATTTTCTCAGACATGTCCTGAGAAGATGCCAATCTTTCCTAGTTACTTGCATAATAAGTAAAGGGATTTTACAAATGCTAAATGCTAAAACCCTTAATACAGAATCCAGTAGCACAAATTGTTTGGTATGATCATGCACTGCAGTGATCCTTGCCTTTTCACACATATAAACTTTGCAGTCTGACTTCCTTCCTTCTGGAGTACCCTTCCATCTTGTGTGTGTGAGGCCTACTCACCTTCCAAGGTCTTGTGCAGACATACCCACTCTGAAACTTTTTCTTAATAACTAATAACTGCTTTTTCCTATAATCCTACTTAATTTACTTAGAGCTCTATTTATTTAATTTAATCACTTTTTTTCTGATATTACATATCTGTTTCCCCAACTGACTAATAAACTCAGGGAGACCATGGAAGATTTTTGTTCATCTTTATATCCATGTGGCTGAGGGGACATGGTTTAATGAAGAAGCAAGAATGACATTTTCAAGGAAGAATCTAGCATCTTTCTTGTGAAAACTGTATAAACTCCTGTCTTCATGGGCTCCCTCAGGTGGGGAAAATGAAATCAGTCTTTTGGTATTTTTGTTTGTTTGTTTTTGTTTATTTGTTTATTAAGAATGGGTTAGCTCTAATCAAAAGGTAATACATTTCTTGAATGGTCTGTTAGTTTGTGAAGACTGGAGCTTGTACATAACAGATGATCTATGAAAATATCTAAATCATGATTTTAAAATAAATGTGCAAAGATTAAAGCTTTAGTCATTTTCATTCATGAATATATAAAATCATTAAAATATAAATTAATAATTTAGATTTGCAAAAGATTGTAGGAATAATTATATTAAAATAGTTATAAATTTTTATGTTTAAATATTATAGATTACTTTTAGAGTCCTATCAGAAAAAATCTTGGAAACAGTAAAAATAAATACTAATTTTCCATAAGTAAAGCAAATTGATCCATGCATATAAGTAACTAAAATCACGTTCCACTAAACAAAAATGTATACTTATCAGTAATGAATAGCTTATAACCCTATAGTTATTAACTTATTTTTAAAAATATTTTAGTTATTTATTTTTAGAGAGAGGGGAAGGGAAGGAGAAAGAGTGGGAGAGAAACATCAATGTGTGTTTGCCTCTCATGTGTCCCTTACTGGGGACCCAGCCTGCAACCCAGGCATGTGCCCTGACCGGGAACCGAACTGGTGACCCTTTGCTTCACAGGCGCGTGCTCAATCCACTGAACCACACCAGCCAGGGTTATTAAATTATTTTTGTTTTAGTACATGGAAATAATGTTACATAAATAACAATTTCTAATGCATTTGTTATAAACTTCAAAATCCAGGAGTATTGTTCAATCATTCCCCTATTGCACCTTTATCAAGGTGCAATAAAAATCAATGAGTCCATATATAGCCATTACGTGTTATAGCTCTCTTCTAGTAGAAATATTATAATTTCAGTATTGAAACTCTTAGAAAATGGCTGATAATTTATTCCAAAGCTCTGACATTAATAATGTCTTCTTATTGCAAAATTTTTGTAATTGTTTTGCAGAATTCAGGTAAAGGTAAGAAGTATAATTTGGTTGTATTAGCGGGGTGATATCTGGACCCTTGCATCTCGTGCATGGGTGCACAGGTGCCGCGCACCAGCGAGGCCATTTCATCACAATTCAATAAGCTTATGCACTGCAGTAAGGCATTTGGCAGTCATCAAAGTTCTCATTATCTCTGAAACATATTGACATTTTTAAATATTATCCCTGAGATTTACTGCTGTCACTTCCAATAAAATATTATTTGGTAAACTCAATTGAATTATTAACATAAATGATAAGAGACATCTTAATTCACTGTTTAAATGATTGATTTTAGTGGATTATGCTGTCAAAATCTTGAGAGTTTCACCAAGATGTATGTGCTAAGTGCTTTTTAACTTGAGATATAAATTTGATGTGACTTGTCTTGTTCCTTCACTATATTTATCAAATTTCACTTATGTTTTCTACAAATACTTTCAAATTTAATTATGTTTTCTTCAAAATATGTTTCACTGCTCATTGTGGGTTTCTTCAAAGTATTATACCAATTTATTTCTTGAAAAAATTTAGTTCTAACACAGCACATTATTTCACATAATTTTCCTCATGTGAAAATTATTCCTCATAATTTTCCTCAATTATTTCACATAATTTTTTTCATCTTTCTAAGCAAAGATATCAAGATAAAGAAGACATTGTTTTTATTTAAATCAATAAACATTGAATGATGTTCCAAGCAGTGTGATAGGGGCTTCATATACATCCCCTCCCCTCCATACACAGACCAGAGGCATGTAGAGAACTACTGGAATTTACAGTTATTTGATAATTCAAACAAAGAAATACAGTGTATAAAAAAGAACAATC
>PVKM010045641.1:0-11927 GCA_004027735.1 Carollia perspicillata
TCTGTATCTTCAGTTTTCCTCTCCAGCAGCAGCTTCCCGGTGAATACTGGTAATTTCAATTCATTCTTTCTCTTGCATATTTTTCTTCTGGGTTACTACCTTCACATTTAAGATTTTCTGGCTTGCCATTGTGAATAGACAAACCTTAATTGATTATTTTCCATTACCATGGACTATTGGCTGAGAGAGCTGATCTATCACAAATGGAGGAATTTGTTCCCACGCTCTTGAACTCCCCTTGGCCCAGGGCAACGTTTAGTCTTCATTGAGTCTTCACGAAGATAGTGCTGCAGCGCAGCGGGAGCCAGTTAGCTGCACTGCTGGGTTGAGGAGGGAAGGGCTCCAGGGGAAAGCCGAGAGTGGATATTTGCAGGGCGGCCGAGCTGGTTGAAAATCAGTATCGTTTAACACCCAACTTCTCAGAAGATTTTCCTCAGCTGAGTGGGCTTGGTGGAGCCCTGGCTTGAGAGTGTTGCTTAGCAACGAGATTTTGAGACACCAGTCTCAGAGAGCCCAGCCCTGGATCCCCTGCCTCCCCTTCACCAGCCCTCAGCTGCCCTCCCGAGCCTCCTATTAGACAATCGAGTGTGCTGGAGGGAGGGACCAGTGAGGGGGCAAAGTTTAATCATTGAACTGAGCAGCCTGGGAGTATTTAACCTGTAGCACCGAGTTCCCCAGAGGCCTCCAGCCTGATTTGGAAGTGGGCAGCACTCGGGAGACGAGAGTAAACACTGCACAGATACCTCCGACTGACTGAGGAGAAACCAAACTTGGGGAAAATGTTTGCGGTGCACTTGATGGCATTTTACTTCACCAAGCTGAAGGAGGATCAGATCAAGAAGGTAAGGAAGGACTCAGGAAGCCGAGCGACGTCTGGTTCACTTTTTGTTGACAAACGCCGACACCCACAAGGATTTAAGAGAGCTTATTACAAAATATACAGGTGCCCTGGCCAGATACTTCAGTTGGTTAGAATGTCGTCCCGCTATGCCAGGTTTGCGAGTTTGATCTCTGGTCAGGGCACACACAGGAAGCAACCAATAAATGCGTAAGTGTATGGAACAATAAATTAATGTTACCCTCTCTCTGACTCTCTCCTCTCTCTCCCTTTCTCTAAAAATCAATAAATGAACATTTTTAAAAACCATACAGGGCTGCACTGGGCCAGTAAAAAGCTCAGAGGGGGAAGAGGAGGTAAATCTCCCACAGGCTGGGCGCTACACACTGTCCTGACTCAGGACTGGCAGACAGCAGATGGGAAGGGGATGAGGAGAAGTCTTTGGAAACCGGGTACACTGTTTGCCGTAGGGAATGTTTGAGGGGAAAGGAGAGTCATTTTGAAAGAAATGTTGAGAACTTGTAATTGACATGATTTTTCATGTGCTTGAAAATACAAATACGGCGCTGAGAGGGATGGGAGTTTTAATGTGCGGTAATGGAAACCCTTCTCTGTATGTGCCGTTTGCTACTAAAGGTGGGTGTTATTTTGCTACTTCGTCCAAGAAAGCTACCTGCCAGATTCACTCCAGGGTGGCTGGTTCAGAGTTGCCAGGGCTCCGCCAGGGGCGTGGGCACTCTCCTGGCCAGCTGGAACGGCTCAGCCTGCCACTGGAGCCCTTCCAGCCACCCAGCTCCAGGCAGTCGTCCCAGCGGGTGGGCGTGGCCAAGGTCACCCAGGTGTGCAAGGTGGTGCTGGGGGAGGTACCTTGGGAGTTGCTCCCTCCTGCTCCCGTGTTGAGATGCCTCTGGGCCTCTCAGACAGAGAGAGGAAGCTGGTCTCATAGCTCTCATGTTTGGTGGGATAAACTCTCACCAAATCCTGTTCATTAGAGAGTTGGGTTGGAGGTTATAGCAAATCTTGAAGATAAATCCATCAGATGTAACCTGTCTTAATTTTCGTTCGCTGCTTAGATTCACGAAGTCCTTTACTGGCCTCTCAGGAGCTGGAAACGTGCTCTAAGACACTGCTTAAGGCTCGCTTTCTGGCGTTAGCTGCTTGGTAAGGGTGGCACCTGCACGGCGGCTCTCCAGCTCCCTGGGGGGGTCTTTGGGGCCTCGAAACCTGTGCTTCTGCAAGTCGGTTTCCTTTCCTTGGGCCTCTGTGCTGGCTAATCCTTTGTTACATCCTAGAACCCGGCAGACGTGTTTGTCCACCAGCCCGCCCAGGTGCAGGCTCTGGAGGCCCCTTGACTGGAAATGCAGCCATCATGGATCTGTGCCAGGTTCTCCTGGTGGCCGGGCCAGCCTTTGTCGAGGTCTGCCGTTGGCCATTCCTCTCCCTGTGGCAGGCAACAGCTTGTGAAGAGTGAGCGGCGTAGGGACAGTCAGGAACGCTTTGCAGCCACCTCGAGCAGGGGGCTCCTGGGGTACCTGGAGTGGTTGGGAGGCTGATTTATGGGCTGCTGGGGTGAGTCATGGGATCCGAGGATTCGCCTGTTCACTGCAGGTGGTGAAAACACACCTGGTCGGAAGGCACGGGCGCTTTCTCCCTCCTGGGCCAGTCCCTCCTCCGCCGGTCCGTGCTTCCTCCTCTGGAATTGCTGAGATCCTGAGCCGCACTTGCCTGCTAGCGTTACTGTTCAGGCCCCAGAACCATTGTTTTAAAAACATTCTCTATACCAGTATTAAAACAAAAACAAAGTAAAACATAAAGGAGGAAAGGAAGGAAGAGAGGGAGGGAAGAAAGAAACTACCCTGACGACTTCCCTTCCAGTTCAATATATTGGTGGTATTTGACCTATGGATAACGTTGGGCTGGAACTGGTCACTGACCTGTGGATTGTTCACCCATAAGAGAAGGACTAGTGAGGTTTTCACGGTGTCCCTTTTACAGTTTAGAAAGTCAACATCACGAGGAGTGGAAATGTTCCCTTTAATCCCGCCCCCTCACAGCCCAGTCCGATCTGCCCTCTCTCACGGTGTGTGTGTTTACAGTTACACGGGACATGCAATTCCCAGCTTGGACCCTTCACTTATTGTTACTTTGTAACCGCTGACGTACGTTTCTCCATTTCTCTGTAATTACTTTAACATCTTCCCACTATTCCATCAAGTTGGGTATGCCATAACTTTTCCCTTTTGTTGCACCGGCTACTTTCAGAAATGTATTTTCTTAACAGTTAAAAATTGCTCTCATAAGTATTGGTCTATATTTAATGTTAGCTACCTTCGGGCTCATCGCCTGAGGATGGCTTCCCAGAAGTGACGTCCCCAGGGTCAGAGTTGAGCCTTCTTATGGCTTGATCCACAATACGGGACCTTTGGATTATAGGAGCACTGAAGTGCCCTGCAGCTCCCACACCTGCCTTTCTGTGGGCTCTGTGCGTACACTGTCCAGTTTGCTCTTCCTACATTAAACGTGCTGCTTGCTGGCTCTTTTGCTTCTAAGACATCCCAGGTGTGGTTTGTGAGTCGCTCCGAAAGCGGGCTTGGTTTCTGAAGCTCAAGCACCCGCCTTGGCGCCTACCACATGTGTGCCTGGTTACACGGGCCCAAGAGTCACCTATTTGGGTTTAAACTATAGGGTTTCCCCCAGGGTGTGTTCCGTCCTTCCCTCCTAGCTCTGTACCAGGTACTGTAGAAGGTACAAATAATAAACAAGAAACTCTAAGTTGACATTCTTTCTGTCTTAACTTGAATTACTGAAATAGCAGGAGCAGTAACCCAAAGTCCCGAAAAACTTGTTTAACTGCAGCTCGCAATTGATGTGAATGGGCTCAAACCATTACACTCAGAAGGGGTGACGTTTTGTGGATGGATGCCCAGAGAAGTTCTCCTGGGCCGAGTGGAAATAAGCAATAGGTGTAGGGGCTCCCTGGGAGGGGGGCCTTGGGTGGTGAAGGGAGCAGTCTTCGTTCTTGTGTAGCACATCTCACCCTTCCCAAGCCCCAATTACTTGGGTCACGTCCCTGTCATTGGTTTTCTCTGTGTGCCTGGCAGTGCCAACCAATTAGTCATAAACAGACTCAGGGTGACAGGAAGTCCTTAAATGAAACATGACCTGGTTCCAGTCTATCTTCTCAAACAAACTGAAAGACCAATTGTTCTATTTTGTTAATGGCTTTCTAACGGTTTTTTGGACTCTCTTTGGTGCCTGAGTCCCTGGAGCTGTGGGCTCTTTCTCTGGCTTGGGTATCTGTGTTGGCCCCGACTGAGCCGGGGTGCCTGCCCTCTGGGCCTGACCGATGGTTGGGCACCTATCCTGTAATGAAGGTCATGTGGCCCCTGCACTTTTGGTTTAATTTGTCTGTTGGGCTTGTGGGTCCTGCACGGAACTGTGAAGCAAAAGCTGGCCACATGGCAAGGACTTGGGAGACTGCAGTGTAGTCCCAGCGCTGCCACTTACCGATGGCTGTCCGAGTGCCGCTCAGTGGCCTGAACCTTGGAGCCCTTATCTCTCAATTAGGGGCAATCATGTTGCCCTACCTGACTTCCTCAAAGGGACGTCACGGATTTCAGGTGGGGGGACATACATGAGAGCACTTGTAGCCTGCAATGCATGTTCTTGGCCTTCGATAAAAGTGTGGGAGACGATTCATCCAGGAACATGCTGGGGCCAAGTCTTGCAACCTGGATGGATAGACAGGTCACTCAGTACAAAGCAGGGCTGGCAATACAGGGCACCTATGCCACTGTCCCTTTTCCTGCCCTGGGCAATAATCCATCCCAGTGAGCCCTGGGAATCCAGGCCACCCCCACCGAATGATTAGCGTGGAGGAGGAAGCTGTTCTTCCATTCTCGGTGGGACACTATAACCTTCAAGTGGACTGAGGAGAGCCATAGTGATTTTTATAACTTCCCTACATCAAGGGGTCCTGTGACCCAGTTTCCTGGTTACTTGAGTGGCATCTACTCATTTCTAATAGCAATTGGGGCTGGCTTTAGGAGTTAAACTTCATTCTAATTAGAATAATCTCAATTAAAAACAAAATGGAGGTGTACAAGATTAAAGTTTAGAGATTGAGCTTGGAAGTTGATTTTGGCTCTGAGCTTCCTAGCAGCCCATAAACAAAGGGAAACATGTTTCGATATATATTGTCATCATTGGGTGAAAGAAAGCGTCTGTGTGTGGGAATTCAAGGTTCTAGCTGTAGCTAGTCTTCTCTGGTGGGGAGGTGGTGGGATGATGGTGAGGGCACTGAACTGGGCTTTAGAAACCCTGGCTCTTTCTTAGTTTTTGCCCCTCCACTGTCCCGTCAGAAAAATGGGGGAGTAATTTCTTCCTCAAACCTTGCCCGTTGGAGGAATAAATCCCACTTCTCTGATTCCACTCTGTTCTCCCAGCCCCCCACCTTGTCCCCAGCTTGATGAGGGGTCAGGCAGGGAACCTTCAGGAATCCGCATCACATAGTCGTCCCCATGCAGCTTCACCACGGAGCGGGGATGTACAGCAGGCAACCCCGGTCTCCCTGGTGTGTTTCCAGGTGGACAGGTTCCTGTACCACATGCGGCTCTCCGATGAGACCCTTTTGGACATCATGACTCGGTTCCAGACTGAAATGCAGAGGGGCCTGGGGAAGGACAGCAACTCCACGGCCTCAGTGAAGATGCTGCCCACCTTCGTCAGGGCCATTCCGGACGGCTCCGGTGAGTGGGGCTGGGGGCTGCCCAGGGCTCTCCGCAGCGTCGGGGTCCCAGGGCTCTAACCAGGCTCCAGCAGCAGCTTTGGGGCTCTTGCAGGAGCAGGGATTGATGTCTGAGGGGCTGTCAGGGTCCTTTGATTAGATTGGCCAGGCTCTGGGCCCCCTGGGGACAAGGCCTTGGTCAAAGCAGTTTGGCTCTGCAGTTTGAGAGGCCCCTGGGAACTGGGGTGAGAGAGACCTGTTCCCTTGCTGGCGGGTGGGTGTGTAGGGTGGGTAGTGCACCGCCCTGGAGGAACGTGAGCTTTGGAGAGAGACAGTCCTGCTCTGAACTCGCCCGGCTCCTGACCCTGCTCCGAGGGTGCTGAGGGCACTGTGGTCCTCGGCGGGTCAGCCAGCAGTTGGGAGGAAGCACCTGAGTCATGGGGTGTGTGTGTCGGGCGGCACCCGGGCAAAGTCCTGGCTTCCTGTGCAGCAGCTGCTGCTCCTGCAGAGGTGTGTCCGCGGAAGCATCAGAAAACGGCCTTTGATGGTCTGGAGGCTGCTGGGCGGATGTGCCTTCCTGGCCCTGGCTGCCTCAGGGAAGGTTTGGAAGTGAAACTGTCCAAGTTTGAGAAACTGTGCCTCTGCAGGCCAGGAGACACCTCCTGGTTTCTTCACTGTCTCCTCAGAACCTCTCATCACACAATAAATCCTAAATAACTCTTACTAGGGGCCTGTTGCAGTGGGGTCCGAGCGCAGAGGCCTTGGCCAGTCCCAGGACCCCTGCACTCCTGTCCTCATCCGTACAAGGGCTGTGGCCAGTTTGTGCTACCGATTAGCAGTGCCACTGGGGCCAGGTGAAGTTATGTGGCAGGATTGTTTTAAAGACTCCAAAATGTCCCAAGTCCTCAGTAACTCTTGTGAGCTGGTGGTATAATTTCATGATTACTAACCATGCTGTAGTTTCTGCTCTTTTCGTCCGAGCCTGCCCGGTGAGGCGTAACTGTCTAAACCCTAGTTACCTCTCCGTGTTTCAGCCAGGGAGCTGCACCCGACTCTTCTTGCAGAGTGCCTTCGGAGTGTCATTACCAGTGGTCCCTTCTCCTTTACCAGTCCTGAGGGAGGTGCCCGTCACCTGATTGGGAAGACCTGGCACCAGCTACCTCTCTTCATGGTCTCTTCCTCCAGCCCGAGCCCTCGGCCTCCTGGGGCAGGGGGTGAGCCTTGAGGGGTGAGCCCCGGGGCCTGCATTGGGAGAGGGTCTGCACTGGGACAGGGTCCCAGGCTTGTGTGAGCTGAGACTCACCTGGGGAGATCCCTAAACATGCAGTTTCCCAGGCTTGTCCCCCTGGAGACTGGGCATCTCCACGGTCTACACATGCAGTCACCGTGCGTCTTTGGGAGAGGCTGCGCCAGCGACTGGGGAGGAGCAGACGCCCAGGCCCTGACAGTGGCTGAGGAGGAGGAAGCCCGGGTGTTGCGTAGTCTGGACAGTCACAGGAGTGTCACCCGCAGTAGGTGGATTGTCAAGAAAACCTCACCCTCTTGGGAGGTCATTTTTAAAAGTTATTATTCTTTAATTTATTTTTTAGTTATAACTAACATATAGTTTCAGGCGTATAACCCAATCATTCAGTGTTTGTATATGTTGTGACATGACCGCCTCAGCAAGTCCAGTTCGTGTCCATCACACACAGGCACACATTTTATTTTTCTTGTGCTGAGAACTTTTAAGGTCTACTCTCTTAGCAACTTTCAAATGTGTGATCCAGTACTATTAACTATAGTCCCCATTCTGTACATTACCTCCTTATGATGGGAGGTCCTAATAATTTTAATAACAACTGTAAAGCCCCTGATGGCCCCACTTCTTCTGGGCAGGTCCTCGCCCTGCCCTCCCCCACCGGGGTCCGTGAGTCTTTTGTCTGGGGTCAGAGTCACGGAAGAGATGGTGCCCGTGGCGTAGCATCTGGAGTCACGAGTGGAGCGAGGTGATTGCGGAGTGATAGTGGCACCGGTGGCTGGAGAAGGAATGAGTCCATGCCACACGGTACTCGGCCTCACCTGCCATTTCCCGTCTGGACACAGCGTGAGAACCTCCTCTTTTATTCCAGTCCTTCAGCCTGTCCTGGTTGGTGCCACAGGGGTTTTCCCAAAATCTCAGCCAGATCTCGGCACTCTCTTACTTAAAATCCTTCTGTGGCTCGTCCTCACCTTCTGGGTAAAGCCCAGGCTCCCTGGGAGTGGGGTGGCTTTTCTAAATCCTGCCAGCCTCATTTCCGTCACACCTCCCTCCTTCCTCGAAAGCCCAGTCACGCCCACCTCGGCCCAGCCGGAGCTCGTTTCTTCACACAGGGTCCTCTCCCCGGGACCTCGGCTCCCGTCCGGCTGCCCGCCCATCCTCCAGCCCTCGGCTCTGTGTCGCCCCCTCCGGGCTGCCCACTCCTGCCCTGATTCAGATGCCGCTCCCTGGTGTCCCACCCCCAGAGCACTTGCCCTGCTGTGTGGAACTGACTGACCGACTTGTCCGTATTCTGATGATGGAGGCCACAGTCTTTCATCTGTGCGCCTGGCCTGCTACCTGGCACAGAGTCGTGCTCAGTAAATTCGTACACAGACTGTGTGACCTGCCGTACTTCCTATGCGAGGAGATAACTTCTGTGAAAGCAGCTCTCACTCTGTACAGGATGAGTGCTAATCAGATTGCTCAGGTTCTTGGGTTCCCTCCTGAATAATAAATGGCTCCGTCAGGCTCCTTTCGGGGATGATCTGGGGAAGTGAGGATCTCATTTTCCAGATGTCTCCACAGACACAAAAGGTCCAGCTGGCTGGGTCTGTAAGTGAGGGCTCTAAACCTTTGCTGCTCTAACAGTGGTCCACTGACCAGCAGCTGCCAGCACCTGGGGCTTGGTTTTCAAAACATTTTATTTATTTATTTTAGACAGGGGAAGGGAGGGAGAAAGAGAGGGAGGGAAACATCAGCGTGTGGTTGCTTCTTGCGCGCCCCTCACTGGGGACCTGGCCCACAACCCAGGCATGTGCCCTGACTGGGAGTAGAACCAGTGACTCTTTGGTTCCCAGGCTGGCACCTCAATCCACTGAGCCACATGAGCTGGGGCCATGGCTCCCTCTGTGTTTTACTTCACAAGATGGGAATCTGAATGGCCAGCAGACCCCTGAGATCCGTGCATCAGTGTCTGGGGTCCCATGGTACGAAACAAGAGCACTTGGGTGCTGAGATTTGTGGGCGTGGTGTTTCACTTCTCCGTGCCTTGGGCATATACGATGACTCATGCTAGGTACACGTGGCCACTTTTCAGGTACAGACAATCCTTTAGAAAGGCTCGCTGGTTCAAGGGTTCACCTAAGTTCTCACCCCATATCCGTGGCTGACGCTGACGGCCGTGGCAGGGTCCTGGGAAGGAGTGCTGTCTGGGTCCTGAGCTGAAGTCATTAGGGTGGGCCGCCTTGCCTCAACACGCGCATCATTTCCCCTTTTATCAATAGCATCTGTCTTGTGCTTGGCTGGGTGGTGGTACATTTTCTCATTTTGGAGTGACTCTGGCCCCAAATATTGAGCATACTTGACCCCTTAAGGGCCATCATTTGGTCCCTGCTTCCAGCCCCCATCTCCCTTCTGTCCTGGAGTGTTTTCCCTCAGCCCATGAGGCAGAGGCGGGTATGGGGCCGGTTTCTCCTCCCCGCACTGCCCCTTCCCTTTCCTCCACGCCCTATCTGCAGTCCTCATGGTTGGAGCAGCGGCTCTCTCTCCCACTGGTGGCCTGCTAGTGCTAGAATAGGCCCCACCCTCAAGGCCCATCTCTTACACCAAGTTTGCGTTTGCGTTTGCCTTCTCCATAGGAATGCAGGTATTCCCTGCAGCCCGGCTCAGTGGGCAGGGCTGTGAGAGACTTGGCTCACACCCCAGTTCCACCCCTTCCCGGAGGGCTCAGATCAATGGCTGCGCCTCTGGAGTCTCAGGAAGTGTGCAAAGGATGCCTTGCTCTGTGGGCTGGTTGTGAGACTAATGAATGGCATTTCTTACACATCCAGCTTCTAATGTAGATCTTGCCACATAGCAGACCCTCAATAAATGATAACTTTATTTCATTTGTTTTTAACTAGAAAATGGAGAGTTTCTTACCCTGGATCTTGGAGGATCTAAGTTTCGAGTCTCAAAGGTACAAGTCTCTGAAGAGGAGAAACAACACGTCCAGATGGAGAGTCAGTTCTACCCAACGCCCAACGAGATTATCCGAGGGAACGGCTCCGAGGTACCAGGGCAGGGGCCCCGTGGCGTGGAGGGAAGGCCTCAGCCTGGCCTGTGTGAGTGGCCGCGCCTCAGTCCGGTGCCCTGTGCTCTCTCCTCTCTGCAGCTGTTTGAATACGTAGCCGACTGTCTGGCAGATTTCATGAAGACCAAAGGGCTGAAGCACAAGAAATTGCCCCTCGGCCTAACCTTTTCTTTTCCCTGCAGGCAGACTAAACTGGAAGAGGTAAGGCTGGGGCTGGGGAGGGAGGAAGGGTTGCGGGGTTTGGAGTCCGGGGCTGGAGAATGTGTGGGAGTCAGGCCGGGAACAGGAGGGATCAGCAGGACTTCCCTTGCCTTCTTTGTTCTTCTTCTTGTAAACAATGACGTGGAAATGCGAGGCAGAGAGCTGGTTAACGTGGCTGCCCGGATTGCACGCTCCACGTGAGCACAGCACAGGGGAATGGCGTGGCCTCACCCCGTCACTCAGTGGGTCTCAGACCTGGGTGGCATCACAGTCTCCTGCAGGGCTTGTTAGACACCTACTGCTGGGCCCTTCTGGGGTTTCTTAATCCGCGGGGCCTCGGGTTTGCATTTCCACAGGGTCCTGCGTGATCGGGATGCTGCTGGTCTGGGGACGACAGACAGCTGACTAGAACCAGAGTGGGGAGGCTCGGGGAGGCTCACCTCTACACAAGCCCTTTGTGGGGGATTGTGGAGGGGTCACTGGAGGGATAGTGTTGAGCAGACGCCACACCGGGGACGTAGTCTCAGCCGTGCCACTAGCCAGCTGAGGGCTTAGGAAATTCATTTCTGTGCGTCTCAGACCTTCAATTTGTAAACAGGGAGATGTCAAACCCAAGTTTATGTAAACCTGTCAAAATAAATTAAGGTCCATATAAAAGGAGGTTAAACTTTCCGAAGCCAGGGGGTTATGGTCAAGGGGCAGGCCTTCTCAGGTCGCACTCGTCTGGGCTGGGAGCCCGTGATCACCACACCCAGCTGGTCACTGCACCCAGCTGACAGCCATGCTGTGGACGACCTTGGTAGTGTGGACCGCCTTGGGATGTGTGTGATACCGCTGACTTATGGGTATCAGAGAGTGGACAGGAAATGGGTTTTCACCTCCCACAGACCTGGCTTTGAATCATTGTTCAGGAAGGTTGTGTTCCCTGGGAAGTTACTTAGCTCTTTGAGCCCCTTGTTTTCTTATCTGTAAAACTTGCTTGGTAATATTTACTTGCGGCAAGGCGGGCCTCAGACAAAACATCTGCCATGCTCAGCACTGTGCCGGGTGTGTCGGTGGTCACTGAGGACGAGGCTGATTGTCCCCGATTCAACGGACGCCTCGGGAGGGCAGGCACTGTTGTGCCTCCTCCTTCCCCTCCACCCCCGGGGTCATAGGTGTCTGATAACGATCTGACAGTGAAGGGTGTAGCCCATCATTTACTTGATTGCATTAAATGAGAATTTACCATCATCTAGCCATACAGGGGATGGACTGAAATGTACTTTTTCATTATTTTGTAAAGAAAGGGTGAGGGAAAAACAGTAGAGGAAGTTTTCAGGGAACGGTAGAAGAGGCCAGGGGAGCCGTGCTCGGAAGCGGCTCCTCTTTCTGGCTGGAAGAGCGGAGTCCCTGCAGTCAGCAGAGGAAGCGGGAGGCGGAGTCCGGAATCAGGCCAGGAGGCGGGGCTCACCCAGCAGTGCAACACCTTGTTCCAGCTCCGGAGATCCCACAGAGAAGGAAGAAGGTTCTCAGTCTCTGTGGGAGTCAGTTTGACATTGAGAACCAAACTTGCATATTTTCTTAATACTTAGGGGTGAATGTATGGTTTGTCCATCCAGGATTTTGACATTTATCTAAGTCAAATGCCCACAGCATCTAATAATGATAATAATGGACCTCAGATTTTTTAAAAATATATTTTATTGATTATGCCACTATAGTTGTCCCATTTCCCCCCTTCATTCCCCTCCACCCTGCACACCCCCTCCCACCCACACTCCCCCTCTTTAGTTCATGTCCATGTGTCATAAGTTCTTTAGCTTCTACATTTCCCACACTACTCTTGCCCTCTCCCTGTCTATTTTCTCCCCACTGTCTATGCTACTTA
>PVKM010045642.1:0-11914 GCA_004027735.1 Carollia perspicillata
TCTCTCTCTGCAGAATTCTTAACCACTGCCTCTTTTCATTAACAGCACCATTCCATGCCCTGGTATGAGGAGGCAAGCAAGAGTGAAGGTTAACTACTCTGTAAAATGTAAAATGTGGGGATCATGTCTCCCACAGGGAGTGAATATGCAAAGGCTCTCTGTCTCTGCAAGGGTGTAGCACTCCCACCCGACCTAAATAAAATTTTAACAGCAGGTCTCATCCACTTTTTGTTTGGCAGGCGGAGGGACTCAAGGGAACAGGCAGAAGCCAACCTAAAAGGAAAAAGGTGTGGAAGTAGGTGGAAAAGAGTGAAAAGTGGTGTGCAGTAATTTATGTTCAAGCTGATAAGTGAACTCTTTCACCTTGTGAAATCAGGCAAAACAGGAGCCTTCCCACACAAGTCCCAAGTGACGTCAATATGCCAAGTATTCTCCTTCAGCCTTCAGTCTAGCACAAAGCTGGGTCAGGAGGAAGAAGCTGGTATGACTCAAATGCAGGGAACCTCTGACCATGCCTATATAACTGTAAAAATGAGTGGATCTTTGTTATAAGCAAACAAATTAATAAGCTCATATCTAGACTCTTGGGGAAAACCAACTGAAAACTTTCTCTTAGAACACATTTGTTTTTCAATTTATAAAACATGTTTAGCCTGGCTTCACTTCAAAATTTACCCCCCCTTAATGAAATACAAGGACATTTGCAACAAACATCGATATAGTTATGAATAAAACTTTCAGCATTTCCCATCTCAAAAAAATAAAAGATTTAAAGAGCCCTTGAGCTGTGGAAATTGATACCATTAATCAAGGAAAGCAGTTTCTTTCTGTTTTCTCTCCCCTTCTGCCTCTCCCTTCCCTGCTCCCATCCTCCCCAATATTGAAAAAGGAAGTACTTCACAGGGCATTTTAAAAGCCAAAAAGGGCAGTGGGGCAACATACTATTAAGAAAGCTGTTCTTTCTTTGAGAATGCATTTCCAGAGCAGATGCAGAATTGTGCCGTTTCTGAATATCAAAGCCACACAGATGTCCTCCTTTGCTTTCAACTCTGCAGAGACTGACAGCACAAGGAGGCACAGAGGCAGTGTAGGTCATTAACAAAGGGCACGCCAGAGATGAGGCGAATTTGGGACAAAGCTGCAATGCTCTTTTACATTATTTCCACCAGAATGTGGAAATAAACATTTTATGAGAAATAACTATTTCTAACAGCTATCGGTATAAATAGCTACTTTTTATCTACTGAGCCCTTCCTCCAAAGTCTTCATTGAATAGTAAAATACAGACAAGACTATGTTATCTGTGTTACATGATTTGATTTTTCTCAAAAATAAACTAAGATAATTATTATTTTCGTTATATCTTTGCAAACTAGGTCAGGGGTATCCACCTCCCTCCAACATCTCAATGGAAGACAAACACCCATGTGCAATTTAGTTTTCTCTGAGGGTTTAAGTATTTAAAAGTGTACTGTTTTAAATGGAGATGCATTGGATGCGCTGCCCCTAGCGAAGCAGATGTAGTGATGGCACGCTCGCAGAGAGCTTGAAATTAAGTTTGGGAAACAGAGCATAAGCTCATTCAACAATCAATTAAGGACCTTAAATGCCAGGTACTGTTCAGATTTCTAAGAACTGTTGGTAGGGGAAAGGTGTTGTTCCTGGAAACTACCTTCCAAAGGCACAGGAAAAGCAATGACAACTTGTGTCCTGTAGTTGCCATCACTGTCCTAGCCCATGCCTAGACAAAAATTCTGGATCCTTCTTTCCTTTCCATTCCTTTTTTTCCCTTGTCTTTCTTGTTTGTCTATTTTATTATCACAGCTAGAAACTTCACTAAAAGCCAGAACTCCAGGGACAACTCAGAGGGACATGTTGAATTCAATGAATTTGTATCAGAGGCATAAATGTCTGGTCACACCAGTCTAATACCAAGTGCTGAACTAATTGAGACACTTCAGTTCTATAAGGTTGATTTTGATTCTGAAGCAATGGATCTTTTTGGTCTTCTGGGTTAAAGTTTATTTTACAGATAACAAAAATAAATATGTATGAAGTAGGACAAACAAAAGCCCAGCCCTTCCAGAAGTCTAGGAGTGGCCTCTGTGTTCATCCAGATGATTATACAGGTACCTACAACCTGAGATAGGGACAGTTCTAGGGATAATGCCAGGCATGGTACAGAGGATGGTGGTTCATGATTCTGGCAGATTAAAACATACATTATACAATGGAACAATTGGTTATTCAACAAATAAAAATTGAAAAGCAATATAAATAAGTAATCACACATCATGCAGTGATAACATACTCTCTGATTCTACTTATGAGTCACTGCACCTAACTGTATTATTTATTTATATTATCTACAGACCTAAGATTGAAATCCAAATACTCTGCTGAAAGAAAAATGTCTTAAGCTTACAAAAACTGCTGAAGCAATTCCACCCCCCACTTGGGGTTATATCCATGGCATTTAACACGAGTGATTAAACGGCTAATAGCAATTTTGCTCAGCAACTTCCACCACTTTTACTGTCTACATTCAAAAGCCTCTTCCGTACCAGGGCAGAGCATCCGAAAGTGAAGCACAAGAACTGTATGGTGATTATAAGGCATATATTTTTGCTTAATTGGAATGCTGGCCTGTTTTTTAATGAGCAAAAGTTATATTTTTCAAAACAAATTATGGAAGGATTGTATGAATTTGCTCTCATTGAACCTACACTCACAGAGAAAGTAATTCAAAGTCTCCACTATTTAGTGAGTATAAAGGGGAACGTGAGAGAAAGAGACAGAGAATGTGAGAGAGCAAATCTGGGACTGATTCCTCTGAACCAGAGAGTGCCCGCCCCCACCACTTCTCTTTCCCAGCAAGTGGAAGCTACTGAGCTCACTGAGCTCATGAATTCACAGCAGGGAGCAGAGGTAGCTGAAAGCCAGTACCATATTCACGACTGAACTTTATTTCAGCAGGAAGTTTATTTCCTGCTAATGGGATAACAAATAAAATAGAATGGAATGGAAACCAACATTCATCTCACCCTTACGACATGCCAGATGATGCTCCAAGTATTCCACACACATCCTATAGGATGGTGACTTAGACCACAATGGGTTTGCACATCGACAGCATCACCTCCTTAGTATGTTATTTAGCTTCTCTGAGACTCACTTTTCATGTTTTTAGAAAGGGCCTAATTATTCTTACCTTAATAGGTTGTTGTGAAATCAAACTAAGACACTGGAAATGTGACTCAAGTCCAGAATCAGCAAACACTGTGACCTCTTGAGTTAAAGTCCATCTTAAAGGCGATAAAAATAATTGCTTTCCACACAGGACAAACTTCATGCTCTTCCTGAAGTTGAGTCACTTTTCTGGATTTCCAAATGGCTACGGACTTCTCAAAGATAACGTGCACAGGGCTATGCGTTTACATCAAATCAGTTGTAAAGGAAGGGGAGCAAGCGTTTATCTATACCCCTGCCATGTGCAAATTTAGCATTTTTCATTCTTTATAAATTAGAATACACACAAGTTAAGGGGCTCATATTTTTGCAGAAAGTAATAAACACTCTGGAAAGAAATTGCATTGGATATTTTTCTAAAATCTACAATTTTAGGGAAGCCTTTCTAGAGGAGAGTGAAAAGATTTCTAATCTAATTAAATAACCATTTCAAATAGCAGTTTTTACCTTGAAAACGAGAACCACTAGATAATGTTTGATGGATGTGGTAAGGAAAACAAATCACCCTCCTTAGTTTTTTCCAAACTAAAAGTTTGAACTTCAAATCGATTTTGAGATAACTCCATTAAGCTAAAGAAAAAGGTGTGCGGGCCACCAAAGCCCACTTTCCAAACCCCATCCCTGAGAGAGATCTTTTCCCACTTATGTTCAATTCTGCCTTTTCTCCTATTTATTCACACACAACCTTCAAAGTAAACAGTTTTTCTCTCTTTTATTCTTGTTCCCAATGCCATCAATTCCTTGAAATTTTCTTTGCCCCGTGGACCATCTTCGTAAACCTTCACCACTTATTCCTTTTCAGCCTCTACCACACAGCTGAACCCGGCAGGCATTAAGGCAGAAATAAGTACATTATGGGAAAAAAATGGACGGTGAAGTCATGGAGAGAGTTGCACTTTAAAGAAAGATAGCTATGCCTCAAAGAGAGTCAGGAAGATAGAATAAGCATGGGGACATGACGTGCACAATAAACATTTTTTTAGAGAAAGAAACAAAGACTGATATACACACTATGAGACTGGAGTGCTAGGAAAACCCAAATGCCAAGGATTATAGTCTTCTCTCAGAAGAAACAAATGTACTAAATAATTTCTCTAGCCTAGCATTCCCTATACTACATCCCATGGAATGCTGCTACCCTGAAGGGGATTAATAGAAATCGTTTTTGAAAAAACGTTTGTCATCAAGTAAATTTAGAAATGCTAATAGTTGAAAAAGCAGGGCTTGTCATTGACGTTCCATACTATGTAATGTGCATCTCTGAGACAGGGGTACAGCGTGCAAAGTTTCCTAAACTATAGAGTTCCACTTGCCTTTTCCATTTTAAAAATTAAAACAAAACCTCTTAAGACATTCTTTTTCCATGAAACATCACTTAGGAAATGTCTTGGGTTCACTCTGAGCTCTTTAGTCCATATTTAGAGCCAGATTTCAATGCCCAGACAGCAGCGGTCTTTTTGTTTTGGTAATTGCTCTATCTCCACAAAGATGACAGTAAATATTCATGGGGTTAGTGTTTAGAGCTTCAACTCTGGGGGTAGACAGGCCACATTCGAATATTTTGGAGTTGGCTTTTTGACAGGTGTAAATTTAGGTAACTTATTTAAACTTATTAAGGCTATAGTTAGTTCCTCATGTATAAAATGAAGAAAATGACCTTTTTTCAGGGGTAGGTATATAATGGGGGCAAATTTATCCAATGCACACAAAGAGCCTAGCATAACAACCTGCATCGGGGAGTTATACAATGGATGATATATTTATCATTATTGTTAGTATGAATGTGTAATGCTTTATACTGGCATGCAGTTTTCCAGCTCCAATGCTTGTCCTGGAAGCAACCATCTATTTCAAAGTTGTATACCATATTGAATAGATATTTATTTTAGACAACAGTATGACTTTTTCTTTGAAGGTTAACTATGGTTGTTTAAATTCCTAATCATTATTTCCTGCTTTATTGAGATATAATTGACATATAACATTGTGTAAGGTTAAGGTATAACATGCTTACTTGATGCATGTATATAGGTCTGTCTGGAAAAGCCCAGCCATTGCTAATATAATGAGAATAGTTTGTGCAGTATCAGTGTAATCAGGTAGTCAGGGAGAGTGAAATGCATATGGGTGAACAATGATGACTTCACTGTAGTACTCAGTGGGGGTGGTAGATGCCATTGAGTGAGCAGGTGGACTGTGGAGCATCTCATTCAAAATGACTGAGTGTGTAGAGCAATGAATCTGCATCAACTTTAAGTGTGAACATTCCCTCATAGAAACTATTTGAATGATTCAGAAAGCCGCAGCTATAGACAACTAGTGATTGGCAGCTTCATTATGACAGTGCACCTGCTCATGCATTACATATTGTGCAGAATTTTTTGGCAAAACATCAAGTCATCCAGGTGACTCAACTCCACTAAAACCCAGATTTGGCACCCCATGACTTCTGGCTTTTTCCCAAAACTAAAAATACTACTGGGCAGCTGATGGGATGGGTAGAACCGTTGTGATGAATAATGAAGAAGTTGTATACACACACACACACACACACACACACACACACATACACATATATATTCCATTAAATATTATATATATAATACATATATATGTGTGTGTATGTATCCATTATATATAATGGATTACTACTCCATCATAAAAAAAGAAGGAAGCCTTCCCATTTTCAACAACATGGATGGATGGACCTTGAGGGTATCATGGTAAGGGAAATACGTCAGATAGAGAAAGACAAATATCATATGATTTCACTCATGTGGAATCTAAAAACAAACAAAACAAAGCAAAACCAATGAACAAACAAAACAAAACAAAAACAAACTCATAGAGAATAGACCGGTTACCTGAGGGGAAGGGGTTTGGAAGGAAGGCAAAAGGAGTGAAGGGGATTAACAGTATGGTTATAGGTAATAACTAGTCTAGAGTGTAAACATTATGTAGTGTATGCAAATATCAAATTACAGTATTTAATGCCTGAAATATGTATAGCCTTGTATGGCAATTTTACCACAATACAAAATTTTTTTAAAAATCCTGCAACCCCTACCCATTCCCCTAGATGGCTCCCAGTACCAAGCAGCTCTCTCTATCAGTAAAAACTGCCCTAAATCTTGATCTGCTTATTTTAGCTCAATTGTAATCAGAGTCAGACAGGCAGAACAAAGCAAAAAGTTCAATCCTTTTTGATTTCATGAATCATTAGCCAAATGTGCTGAGTGAAGAAAGAAGGTAGAAGAGTGTCCCACTATTATAGACAATGTCACCTCAATAAAACAGAGGGCATTCAGGGGAACCCCCATATTAAATAGAAAGGAATATCAGTGAATTGATCAATGGAATGATCAGTGTAACCCTAACAACATTCACCCTCCAACTCCCCCCCTACACACACAGTGGTGACATGACATTTTTGCTGATATATATATAAAACAGTGATCCGCAAAAGATGGCTCCTAGACCAGCAGCAAGAGCAACATCACCTGAAGACTTCTAAGAGATGCAAAACTTACAGGCCACACACAAGGTCTACTGACCAGAAACTGAATCAGCAGTTTGTGCCTTAACAAAGCCTCCGGGTGATTCTGCTCATGAATGCATGCGAAAGTTGGGGACCACTGACCTGACAATATTTACACACAAGAGCCAAGAAAGCTATTTAGGGTATTACCCTGAGTACTCTTTGGAAAAGAAAAGGAAGTGACATTGATTAAGTTCCTATTATGAATCAGACACCTCACATTTTATATGATACCTGTAAGTTCATCATTAGGTACATAACACAATCCCCATATGCTTCAGATCACTACAGCCTGAGCCTCCACTAAACTTACTCCCAAAGGAGAGCCTCCTTCAAAGTGCTCTCCAGTGTTTATTTCCTGGGATGAGGCCTCTGTCTGCCCAGGAAAAGGCTCCTCACCAGTTATTTATACTGGACTTGGGAGTGGAATCTGTCTTTATTTTGTGCCAAACCCAAAACAGATTAACTGATTAGAATAAAAAGGATGATACCCTGTCACATGTATAAAGCAGGCAATAAATCCTTTAAATATTGGAAAGGAGGTGAGGAAACATACAGTGCTGTCAAGAATGTCAATTATGACAACCTCTTGGGAAGGCACCTTGGCAACCTGCTTTGAAGTTGAAGATACACATATCCACTGCTCAGTAATTTCAGTTTATGCATAAACTGTAGAAGCTCTGGCTCAAGTGCATAAAGAGATGTGCTTCGGAATATTCACCTCAGATTTGTTTATAGTAGCAAAATTAGGAAACTCTCAGTAGAGAGATGCAGAATATACTGTTCAGTCATTCATTGCAATAGTACATAGCATCAAAAATGAGTGAAATAAAAACATCACAGAAAGAGAAATACCACATGATACAATCTATGTAAAGTCTTAAAACCCACAAAATAATATTATATATAGCTTAGGGTTATATATGTATATAGAAAAAATAAAAACAGGGGTAGGTATGGTAGATAACTATGCTAAGATGAGGGTTACGACCAGGTAGGAAAGAAGATGAAAGGGATGAGGGGGTTCAGCTTTTGCTGTGCTTGTCTGGCTTCCTGGAAGTGGGTTTGGGACAGAAATAAAAAGTGTTAACATCTGTTAGCTCGGCATTCTAAGTACATGGATGAGTATCGTGTTATATTCCATGTTATTGTGTATGCTTCCAATATTGATTAACTTTGAAAATCTGATTTAAAAAATCAAGTGTTTATTTGAACATGAGTACTTTGAAAAATTTACAAAGTGCTCTGACAACACCAGGTATAAATTTTCAACTTTGTGAAACTTTTTTGTACATGGAAGTATTTGCTGTATTTAGAGAAGCAACTGGTAAAGTGTAGGCATCCCATAAATATTTATTATATGAGAAAATGGATTTTATTTTAAATAAAACTAAATTTTTAAAAACTTTGTCTTTTTACTTCTTTCTTTCTTTCTTTCTTTCTTTCTTTCTTTCTTTCTTTCTTCCTTTCTTTCTTTCTTTCTTATTTATTTATTTATTGAGAGAAGGGCAGGGACAGAGAAAGAGAAACATGCCCCAAACTGGGGACCTGGACCTCAACCCAGGCATGTGCCCTGACCAGGAATCAAACCAGCGATCTTACAGCTCACAGGCTGGCTCTCAATCCACTGAGCCACACCAGTGAGGACAAACTTTGTCCTTTTAATCCCATCATATCACAGATAATCTCCATTTTTCTGCATTATTATTTAGGCTTATTTAACATGCATAATATTTCATAGGATAACCGCTGTGCATATATCATTTTTATTTTTGAGTTAACATTGTAACAAACATATTTCCCTGTTCTGATCTTCACTATTCCTAAAAAAAAATCCTTATTTAATGCCCTATAATTTACTTAGCCACTCCTCTAGAGGTTTCTAATTTTTTACTATTATAGATAATGTTGTAATAAATACTGTTATTTGGATAGTTTTGTTCTTGTATTAAATTATTTCCTGAAGATAAATTCCAGAAATGGTATTCCTGGGTCAATGGGGCTTGAACATCTTTATGGCTATTTTCACCTACTACATTCTGAAACAATTATACAATACAAATTTACACTGCCACCAGCAGGGTTTGTCTTCTCTGCCTTTTACTATTCATCCTATTAGACTCCCAGGCTCAGCATCACAGGTTTGGGAAGGACTATAAAGATCAGGAAGTCCAACCTCCCAAAAATAAGGATGACTTACATCCTTATCATTACCTTATTACTGGGTTTCTACTGTAAACATAGCACTATATTAAATGCTTAACATGAATTATCTCTGCTTCTCATAACAACCCTGCTTGGTACATACTATTCTCTTCACTTTATAAATGTTTAAAACCAAAATTCCTGGAGGTTAAGTACTTGTCCAGTGTCACCAGCTAAAGCATGATATATAAAGATTCAAAGTTCAAAATCATCTCAATGAACAAGATTTGAGGCGGGAAGGCAGAAAACATACTTTCTGACTACTGGAGCAAGGTGGCTCCAAAAAGATAAGTTCTAGACGAACCTTGCTATTACTAACAGGAGACAAATAGCTCATCTTTTGCTCCTGAACCCCTTTACTCACACAGCCATACATAAATGTCCATCCAGACCACTGTCAAGGGTAGAAGAGTTTTCTGAAGCTCTCCTACCCACCAGCTCAACAGCCATTCTTACAGAAAGACTCTTGAGTAGGAGGAGAAAGAGCTAAATAAGTGGGTCCTGAGAGTTATAATGGAAGAGTAACATCAAGTATAACTGAAGCTCTGGGGTCACCAAGGGGAACAATGTGATGGATATATGTACAGGAACGTATATGTGTGTGCATGCATGTATGTGTGTGCACAGAGTCTGCCAATATCGCTATATTTTACCACCACCAAATCCATCCCATGAACTCACATATATACATGGGACAAAAACTGGCTAAGATATCTAGGTGACAGGCCTCTGAGAGATACAAGTACATTCTTACCAATGATGTATGTCTTGATGGTAGGAGGAGGAGTTTGTAATCAGGTCTGTCTTAAGATTCCCATTCCACTACTCACTCAACATATCTTAGATGAGATTACTTAACTCAGTTGTTCCATATATCTTATAGTACCAGTATAATTGGATTGAATATAATGAACATAGTCCCTGATAGGTACTAAGCACATTAAATACATTTAAGCCACTACCACCATTATTATCATCATTATTCATCTGTAGACTGAGAAGACTCAAACATATGCATATGTAATTTTGCAGGTATCTTGAGTGAGGAAAACAGGATACATGAAGATAATGCATATAAACGAGCTAGCATAGCACCTAGCATAGATAGAGTATATACCAAGTGCATTTATCAATTTGGATTTATATTGGTGATCTCAGGTACATGGGAAGGAAGAGCCCTTCTCCACATTCCAGAAACTCTCTTCATCATTCCAAAGAGCTTCAGGTACCCAAATGCCCTCATGATCTTCTCTGCCTCTTCCTTACTTCCCTCACATCTCTTCCCTGATAATTACTCATCCTCCTCAGCTCTCTGTGGCCCCAGACCTCTTTCTTTCGCTTCCCTCATTTTCATTTCTCTTCTCTTGTCGGCCTCTAGTTAACATCTTTGCTTACTTGCTATGCTGTCTCTAGGTCTCCAGACAGAATAAATTAATTGGAAGCCAAAGAACACCAAGCAAATCAGTAACGTATATGGTCATATGTATCCTAGGCATTTTAAAAATCATGCATTTAAAAAGCTACATATAGTAGATTAAATTATCTGTTGTTTTGCAATGCATAACTGTTTTGGTTATATCATTTAATGTATTACTTATGTGAACACTTTCCCTGTTACTTGAAGTACAAAATGAATTGATCAACATGCAAATCATATGCAAATTAAACAAATGTGAATATTAATGCTGTTTTGAAGAGCAGCTGCATTTTAAGATAGAAAGAACTTTCACAGAAGCAAATACAGATTTTATTATTCCAATCACAGACTTAATCAAACAGCAATTACTGTTATGTCTTTTTAAAATATATCTAACAGTTAACCACTAAAATATTCCCAGTTAACCTATGATCATGTGACAGAACATTCCTAGTAGATGACAAATGACTTAGTGAAAATAAAAGGTTTCAGATTCAGATATCTGTATTTTTTTCTTTTAGATAGAAAGGAACAGAGAAAGTGAGAGAAAGATAGAAAGAGACATCAATTTGTTATTCTACTTAATACTTATGCATTCATTGACTGTTTCTTGTATGTGCCCTGGCCAGAGATCAAACCCACAAACTTTGTTTATCGAGATGATGCTCTAACCCACTGAACTACCCAGCTAGGGTCAGATACGGATATCTGGATTTGAAACATGGTTATCCAATTTATGCCCTGTATGAATCTAACATAGCTTATCTTCAGTGTCCATTTCTGTAAAGTGAGAATAATTATATTAATTTCTTAGTGTTGTTGAGTGATTAGATAAGTGAATAGCACATATAATGTGTCAGGTTCAATTTTAGGTGCTAGACACAACAATAAATCAAACAGACAAAAGTGCCTGCTGTTCTGGAGCTTACATTCTAATGGAGGACAAAGACAACAAAGAAGTAAGTACATAATGACTATATAAAAATAATTTATATTAATTAATTACTTGTTAGGATGAAATGAGGTAGTCCCTGAAGACATTCAGTGGATAGCTGCTTGACTTCATCTTATGGACTTAGCAGAATTTAAACCAGTTAACCCATCCCTCCTACTAAAACAGTTTCCTCTCTTGGCTTCTGTGACTCCCAGTCATTTATCATCATTCCCTACTCTAAGCCTCTTTGTCTGATCCTTTTCCACCTCCTGACCTTTAAACACTGGAGTTTCCTAGGCTCAACTCTGGACCCTCTTCTCTTCTTCACCTGTTCTTCTTCCTAAGTGATTTTATTTAGAATCTAAGGGTTTTAAATATCATATATAGCCCTACTTCCTTTCCTCAGCCACAGATCTATTTATTTATACCTTTATTTAAAATCTTGACAAATAGCCCTGGCTGGTGTGGCTCAGTAGACTGAGTGTCAGCCTATGAACTGAAGGGTCATTAGTTTAATTCCTGGTCAGAGGACATGCCTGGGTTGCAGGCCAGGCCCCTCAATGGGGTTGTG